>JAVGVS010000033.1:2351440-2563940 GCA_032718565.1 Distichodus sexfasciatus
TGAGTATCTCACCTCACAAAAAAACCTGTTTATGTGTCACAGTAAACCTCACCACACGCTGCCTAACTCTCATTGTGCAACTCTCATTGTAGTCTGAGGAGAACAGCGCATGAGCAAATCTGCATCTCATTTCTCTCTGTATTTGATGTGACCCGTATGCATTTCTGTCCTTCAGTGCATGATGTCCACTGTAGTGACCAGCCATGTAGATATCCTTTATTATGAAATCATAAGATCAGATACTTCTAATCCTGAATCAAAAAGATTCTATCCCTTTAATCCACAGTCAAGAAAATGGCATTTTTCTTAATTTTTTATAATAATCCGATTTAGTTGCTAAATGCTTAATGTTCCATTATTGTGCCTCCTGTGATGAAAACAACACAATATACTAAAAAAGGTATTTATAAAAAAATTCCATAAACTACTCTGTTATTATTTGTTTTATGCTTACATACTTTTTTCTATCTCTAGTGTTAACCTGTTAAGCCCTGAGACTGTTTAACCCCCACCGCAAAATAACGTGTAGATCTCAGCAACCACAACGTCTACTTTTATGCTTTTGGTATCATTATAAAGGTAGCACTTGTGAGATTACTGTGGAATCAGCATACATGTTACTGGGTCAGAATAAAGGAAGATGCAACACAGCAGAACATGAAAAAAATCATGTTTGCCAAAAACAAAAACACATATTATCTGCCTAATCTGCAGAGTCTTGGCTTTCATATGATACACAGTATGCATGGTTAGCCGTAGTAGTATAGATTCTACAGCCGTATTTCTTCCACGTAGACCTACGCAGTGTTTTTGTTCTTTGTTTATTTATGTGTTTGGTGTTGGAATTGTGTTATGTTTAGGTGGAATTCGTTTGAGATTTTTATACGAGATTCTATCAGTGATGTTGATGTGCCGCATGCATATGTTTGTAGACGTTTACCGATTATTTAAAGCCTTCCTGTTGTGGGGGCGATCGGGCTCACGGCGTTAAAGAGATATTTAAGTGTGTATTCATTCTAATGAGGTTCAGTGCTCGTCTTACTCTCACTTTTACCTCAAGTATCCGTGAGACAAAAACAGTGGCACTTATGGCTCAGTGGCTCCGGTTTTAATTATACTGTCTATAACATAAAAATTCATTTTTGCAACACTAAAGTAAAAGGTTATAACACAACTTCCAGCCCCCTGGTGACTGCTCTAGAATGGATATTACTGTAGGACTATATATTATCTTATATAATCTTATATAAGATATAAATCAGGGAATTATTTTCCCCCTACATGGTGATTTGAAATAAGAAAACATCAAGATAAATAAGAGAAAAGTCAAAATATTAACACAGTAGATCATTTATTTCACAACCAGTTCTCTATTTCTGAATAATTCACTTGTGCCGAATGAAAACCTCACGACTAAAATCTCAGAACTTCTGTTTGAAATTTGACATTTTTGTAAATGCCATTGTTTTTTCCTTTTCTACATTTTGTAAAACCTTTGGTCATTAGCTTGGCCAAAGTAGCTAAGTGCCCTTTGGCAACTTCACTCTTCACGCGTATGTGATTAGCGTACACCTGTCAGAGCGGGGGATGATGGAGTGAGGGGGCGGGGCTTGTGAGAGGAGGCTGCGGACAAGCTGATAACAGGACGAGCTGCTCTTTAGCGCTGGCAGCTCTAAGTGGTTTCAGCGTGACCGGTCTAATCCCCAACGTAAACACGCGTCAGGCAAATTAGCAGCGGGGTCAGACCCCAGTCGGCCACACGGCGCCTCCCAGATTACCAATTACAGAGGTCAAATCCCAGCCTGTTTACTCCCGGCCCAGCAGTGCTGTCAATTGGTTCTCTGTGTGCTTATGAGGAGCTGGATAAGGGCAGGTCTTCCTACTTTCCTGAAGTTTTAGCGCTTGCTTTACTTACTAAATAATGAATTTAACGTATAAAATGCACATGATTCTCTATATGCCACATACATACAGTGCTACATACAGTGAAGTATATAAATACAAACAGTATATATTTTATATCTATATTTACATTTATGTACATTTATACTGTTTTACCTTCTTTATCAATAAATATAAATGGAAAAATATACAATGTTTTGTATTTTATTTATTTTATTTTATGTATAATATTATTCAAATGATATATCAGCAAATACAGTGTAACACGTGTATACTGTAAAAATGTTGCAAAATAATAACTAAAAGAGGCATAATCGCAAGTTTATGTAAACTAGTCTTTTATTAACTAAATAATATATTGTTTAGTTCACACTATATTTATTTATATTGTACGTAAAATATATAGTATTCATTGAATATAAATGTACAATTTGTAAATGTGATTCAATAAATCATTTACATACCACATATATTACTTCATATTATCTAAGAATTAATGTAAAAACTGTAAAATATTATCACATTTTTATATTTAATTTTATTATTAGGTATTTGTACAAAGCTCGTCCCTCAACACAACATTCATTAAAGTGACTTCTTAAATGGAAACTGCAACTACCAACGGTGCAGATATAAAACCACCACTGTGCCTTGAATATAACACATCCATAACCTCAAAGAACTTCCTGCTCCTTTAAACCTGTAGCATCACACTACAACACGTCTTGCAATCTGCCATCTATTATAAACGTAGTACATTACTTTCCGATGTGACGTGCAATGTCACATTGTGTGTCTGCAGATCACACTTACCTCCGCTTCATTTGTGTTCCTCGTTTAAACATCCTTGCATTTATGCATATTTCATAAAACAGACAGCATGCATAATGTGAATGGAAATGAGGTGGATCTGCCTGCGTCCCGGAGAGCGGCGTAACGCTCTCTGCACAATCAATTATTCCGGCCTGACAGGCTGCTTAAGGATCGGAGGCCTCTGACCTGGCATGTAATCCACTTCATTGACAGCAAAACCCAGCGTGAGCCCTGTCGGGGAAAAAAACAACACAAAACCCTGTTGCATTTATTACGTAAAAGCCCAGCGTGAGGTGTTTGCTAAAGACACGCGGTTGGATGGATAAAAACTCACCTTTGTTATCTCGGCTCTCAGAACGTGCGGATTTGGCCTACGGCGGGTCTCAGGTGCTTCTATAGACCGGGCTTTATTTAATCTGATCTTGAGTTTTCATTTTTTGTTGCTTCTAAATCATCTGGACATGTGTTGGGTTTCAGGAAATAAGAAAAATCCTCCTTTTGAGCCTCCATCACTCACAAAGGACAGGCTTTTGTTGTGCCCCGGGTTCCGGGTCGACTTTTTTAAAGGGGCGGGGTTGGTTGTTTGATTTTTGTCATGTGAACACTGTACTGTTTGTGTGCGATGCTAGCTGGTGTGCGATTGTGTGCTGATGGTGAGACTAAGCGCTCTGTGTGTGTGTGTGTGTGTGTGTGTGAGAGAGAGACAGCAGAGCCCGGGGTTTTAGCACGGTGCATTGGAGATGAAACCAGGCTGGCTGGAGCCCAGGCAATATTGGAGGTAAATTGAAGTCAATTCTGCCCAGTTTGAGCTTTTATCTCTCTCTCTTTCTCCTCCTCTTTCTCCCTCTCTCTCTCTCTGTCGCGCCACAGGTCTGGCATCCATAATGAAAAGGCTCCTGGCGAAATACGACAACCTGTTTGAGGTCTCCTTCCCCTATTCAATGGGCTGGCATGGTAAGAGATTTTTGGTGGGGTATACAGAATTAGCGTTGTCAGTTACTCGCATGACAGCTCATCACACGAGTAGCTACAACAACTTTTCAATATTTTCATATTTACGGAACACGACTTGAACGGTGAACGATGAAATTTAGCAACAAGGATCTGTTTTACAATTGCATGTTCCGACACAGGCTCAAAGGTGCAAACTCTACAGATCGTCAATGAAGATTTGAATTTGTAACAATATTTAGGTTTTGCAAGATTTTATAGCTACACGTTTAATATGTGGTGCCACTATAATAATCACTGTGTTGAAAGTTAAATCCTAAGGGTGTAAACACCAAGTTTCACCACAGTTTAATATTATTTCGATTCAGAAGACAACAATTCAATGTCTAACGATATCACAAAATTTCACTTCCGGAACCAGCAATCAATATGAGACAATATTCATTCATCCATTCATTTATTATCCGATCCGTTTAATCCCTTTCGGGCCCGCGGGGACCAGAGCCTGTCCCGGAAACTACCGGCACAAGGCAGGAACCAACCGTGGGCAGGCGCCAACGCAGCGCAGCTCACGCACACTGACACAATCACACTCTCATTCACACTTTACGGAGCCAATTTAGAGTCGCCAGTTAACCTACATGCTCTTGGACTGTGGGAGGAAACCCAGCACCCGGAGAAAACCCACATGAACACGGAGAGAGCATGCAAAGTCCACACAGAAAGACCTACGGCCGACCCGGGGATCGAAGCCCAGGTCCTTCTCGCTGTGAGGTGGCAGCGCTAACCACTGCGCCACCGTGCCGCCCCAAATATGAGACAATATCATACGCTAATTTAACATAATCACTTCCATTTCTAGATCAAATCACATAAAAGCAATACCACTTAACATTTTTATTTGCAACCTCAACCAGACCTGTCAGTTTGGATTGATGCCATGGGCTCATTAATCACCAATTAATCGATGTATCATTACACCCCTTTTACTATACTGATAGTTCTACTGAAGACTGTTGTACGACTTTCACATTAGCAGTCAGGTGAAAGTGCTAAATATATGTATACTGGTATATAATTACAATTTTATATACTTTTAAGCCTTCGCTCCCATCGTCTCATTTCCATAAAGAGCGTTAAAGAGAGGGCGGGACTAATAAGATGCACACGTTTTTCTTCCCTGCATCTAGTTTGTATTCGGGCGGCGCCGGCGTGCCAGAGCAGCGGGGCGTGGGGAGAGACGTGGAAGCAACATCTCTCGCATACGTAAATTCACCGCCGATGCCATGTCCCAGGCAAATTGGAGGCAGATTAATCGCTGCTCAGGCTCTTTTCTCGGTATCGGAGCGTCTCAAATATTATCGCGTCCCGATAAGGCAGGATGCCGGCGTGGAGCGCGTTGCATTATTCATGAACAACATTACTAATAGATTGCTCTTGTCTCTTCTTCTGAGCCAACGACTTCCTCTCGGAGCGTGACAACTCCCTCGCTCTCAGCAGGGCCGGGCGTTAACAGCGAGCTTAACCAGCTCTAAGCGCACTCAACAGCTGCCTTTAATAAGCCTGCGGGCCGACGCACCGCCGTCTTCGCTGACCAAAGAAATTTGATTAGCAAAAGAGTTCCTTTTTTTGAGGACAATGCCTTTATGTGTTTGAGGTTCTCACCGTGTCGGACAAACGTAATTCCAGGGCCAGTAAAGCTACCACTGAGGTACTCATGAGCAAGGTACCGTCCCCAAGCACTGCTCCCCGGGCGCTGCCCTTGTTAGCTGCCCACTGCTCCTTCACGGATGGGTCAAATGCAGAGGTCACATTTCGTCGTGGTGCACTGTGTGCTGTGCTGTGGTGTGTTCACAATGACAAATCACTCACTCACCTTTGGCTAACCGGCTCACTTCTGCCAGTACTTGATTTTGAAATATTGCAGTTCATTAAATGCTGGCAGAAATTAGCTGTAAACCTTATTTTAAGGGGCTTTTTACTGGCTAATGCTAATTTTCCATTAACCTAGGTGCTAACAAAACTCCCGTGAATTAACATCAGTGTGTGACAATTAAGTAAACCCACTAGATACAATAATATGTTCAAGTAAACCTTATTGTGAACTCACATGGAAAAGTAATGTATAAATACACTATAAATATCAACTCATTGGGTACAATAGGTAAACAGTAGACAACTGTGCAAATATCACAAATATTTAAAGACCAAAATAGAGCCTGGTATGTAATTACAATACAATTCACATGTTAATGCGCGTTTAATGAGCTGCAGTATGTTTGATTAAAGATACAGCCTGACAATATAATTCAAGATTAGAAATATGCAAATATAATTTCAAACAAATGGCATTAATGACAAATTAATGTGTAAAGTGGAAAGTGATAAAACGTGTGACGTTACATCAAGCTACATAACACTAAAAAACAGCTTGTGTGTACTTGAATTTGTCTGTCACATTCCTCCATTCACACCCCCATTCACCCTATTTTTGTGTGTGTGTTTTTGTGTGTGCGCGTCTTAACAGTCTAGCTCATTTTATTTGATTCCACAAGTCAGTGCACAAGAGGCCCCTCCAGTGACTGCATCTATATTCAATATTTTCCCCTCCGCCCTCTTCGAAAACGGACCTGCAAGACCCGCAGAGCCCTGACACTTATTCCGAGGGGGTATATACGTGAGGCAATTACACCACGCGGAGGGCATTTACGCTTCTCTGGAGCTGTGCTGAGGAAGACACATTGGCCTACATTTTAATCTCTGGTTTTATTCTCTCATTCTCTCCTTAAATGTGTAGCTTCAGTATCAGAATATTTTCGCATTAACGATACATGACTGATATTAACGATACATTGACTCAAGATGTTGATTATTATTTCACAAACAATATTTTCTTGTTAATGACACATGACTTATTAAAGATAGATTAACTTTGGCTGAACGCGAAACTAAATTTCTTTGGTCAACTAATGCAAATTTTCCTCAGTGCTTGATGTTAAAATATTACATTTATTTTTTAAATGGTGTATCAGAAATTAGCTGTCGAGAGCACATTCTTCAAACAGCAAACCCCCATATTTGGAGAGTGCTTTTCGCTTTTCTGGAGCCGTGTTGATTAAGACACATTTTTACTTTTACGAATGTTCACTTCTCTCCAGCCTCCAAAATATACAGTATATTGCCAGCACTTTAAATGTGCAAAAAAAGCTGCAGTATCTTGTGAAAAGATGACCATCACCAGTGCTGTTTTCATATTAAGGGTACATGACTGATATTAAGGATACGTTAACAGAAGCGCAAAACATTTCCACTAACTAATGTTTGATGTTTTAGATTAATGCCATGGACTCGCTGATCACTGAATCAATATATGAATATAGTATGTATGTAGATAGATGACAAGGAGACAGAAAGATAGACTTTTGACTTACGATAAATAACGAGACAAATAACGGATAGACAAATCATTTAATGCATTCCTTGCACCCACCAAAATGTGCTCTCTTCCACGTAAGCAATATTTTAACCTGAAGTACTAGCCAACGTTAGTGTTAGTTATCGGAAATGAGCTTGTTGTGTTAAAATTAGGGCCTGTGTCCTCCAAACATGTTTTCTTCCGCTGAGAGCGATCAAAACCTCACCTCTCAGCGCTCGTTGTTGCTAAGTTACAAAAAGCATCATCGGGCACTTACGCATTCGTTCCCTTTTTCAACGTGTTTCTTTGAGATCTCTTTTCTGGCGAGAAATCGCATCTTTATTAGCATTAGTGGCGGCGTTCGAAACAAATTCCTACATGTCTTTGAGACAAGATTGAGTGCAGGAAATCTCCTCCAGATACGCCGCCATTTGTAGTGAGTTGTTGAAAGTGTGTGCCCTGCCCCGCCTCGATTTTGATTGGCTAGCAAGAGACAAGTGACATTGACCAGCGCAGCGCTGTTCTAATAGTCGCACGGATTTCTACCTGATGAGCTCTGAGCGCCGCAACAAAAAAACATCTCCACCGGCGGTGCCGTGATTGACAATGCGCAAAGGCCCCGTCGTCACAGGGTGAGGAGAGGACACCGATTTAATCTGTTTTCTTGTTACCGCCTCACTCGATTGACCCCCCCACACCCCCAAGCTATCGCTCCGTCTTCTCTGGCAGGGGTGGGAGGAATGACTGGCAGCTCCACTTCAAGTCTGGTGCTCTGACAGCTGTCACCTGCTTAAAAAACGTGGGCTCAGGATGACAAGAGGAAGAAGAGATGAGGGACCAAAACTTTTTTTAATCCAAGATCCCTCTCCAACCTTACGTGACATCAGTCGAGTCTAAAAGAGCATGACAGATTAGGTTTAACGACGTCCCTTCTCTCGCTTCCATTTTTTCTTTCTTTCTCTCTTTCTCTCCCCTCCTCTCCATGAACAGTTTGATACGCCGCTGTTCCTTTTCACTCGCTCTCATCGTCTGGGGCGTTCATTAGTCGTTGATGGTATAATCGCCGGCTCTCCTGCCGGATTGATTACATCTCCGGCCGTTGTTTAGCGCAGCGTGCGATGCCAGCCTTCGGGGCAACCGTCCCGAAAATGATTCATGCCACTTCAGTGTTGTGTAGCGTAGGGCTGGGCGATACGACCTCAAATCAATATCACGATTAGTGAAATATTTTTCCTCAAGTATGATTAATGAATGATTGTTTCGGGTTGTTGTTGGTTTGTGTTTTGCACTCATTGTTTACTGACAAGGTTTGTACTGTAAATATGATCAACTGTGTTGGTGCCTGGTCTCCACCTCGCACCCGTAGGAATAGGGAATAGGCTCCGGTCCCTGTGAACCCGGTTGGAATTAAGTGGTAGTAGGTTAAGAAGGAATCACACGTCATGTGACAGTTCACGCCATAATATGTTTTTATGGGAACAGTACATGAAAACACTGCGGAAAGTGTTAGCAGAATTCTTTTTATATTATCAGAATTTTACAAACAATTAAAATAACCGTCTGGGCCAAGTTTATGTCGATTTGAAGTTCTGAATTTCAGTTTCATTTCATTTTCAATCATTTGCCCAACTCTAGTCTACCGTCGCACTAGATGGCCAGGCGTATGAGCAGCCGTCTCCTTCTTCCCCCTCGCTCTTACAATTAACCGCCAGCGCGTTTACACGCAAAATCGGAGATAAAGAGAAACCATCGCCATCAGCAGATCCTGCCGAGTTCATTAGCACAGGCAGAAATCTGGCTCGCAGGAGGAAGGACGTGGCCGCATTAACATAGATGTGAGAGTCCTTGAGAATGACCAGCAGTTTAACTAGCCAGAAAAGTGCTTCTACAAAAAAGCAGGGACTGTAGTTTTGCAAGCTTTTTTCCTGCTTAATTAAACGAAGCGAAGGCTTTATAAAATTGTTCCATACGTGGTGAAACGATAGTAAATTCGCTTAACGGCGCGCCGCTGCTTTGACATTGCTCAAATCGCCGCCAAAAACGTGTGGCCGCTTCGAAGTTAGAGGGTTGTAACGGTACCCGACACCACAAGTCTTTATAAGAGTGATATAAAACCATTATTCTTCCGCGAGCCTCTGCAATGCAGAGAGACAGAGAGACGCTCCACAGCACGAATTCAAAGATTTCTGAGCTTCACAGCTGTGCCAAGCATTGTGCGCCGGGACACAATTTGCCTCGAGACAGAGTCACTATCCCCCTTTTCACTGTGTGATGTGCCAACAAGTGGAGGAGTCACAACAATAACCTGCTAAAATAAAAACCCCAATCCCATGAGCTAATAAAAAGCCAAAAAAAGTCTGGCCAGTGCTTGACTGAATTCTCTTTAAGAAAATGAATTGGGACCTCATGAGATTTCAGGCTTGTTTTATACATGGTCGGCCTGGCGACGCTGATGTGCTGAAGTTTGGAAAGATTCTGAGGTTTTATGTGCCTCCAGACTGCTGTTAACATTGTGCAGCGTCGAAGAAGCCATTAACATCAGGATTAAAAATTAAACGGAAGAAAACAGTGGATTAAATAATGTTTAAGGGAGACGCCTTTACCACATCCATATTTGCTCTGACAGTCTGGGTTTAGCATTGACACTGATGTAAGACATCATTATTAGACTAATATTAACTCTCTGACGTTGAAGAATTGGTTTTAACTCGGGTACGAGTCGGGTGGTGCTGTAGTTACGTCCTCGGCACTTCACTCCGCCTCTCCAGACTGCTGAACACCTGGACACACAGCTCCACGTGGAGCCCAGACTACCCATAAGCTCTCAGTAAGCCTGGTGTTTGCTCAGTTAGAACCCAGCGCAGTGTCTCAGTGTTAAATGGACTTAGACTTTTTAAACAGACTGACACCTCATCAATGTCTTTAACGGTAATTACATGTAAAATGATGCTCTTGTCATCTGATGCTGTTCCCCCCTTCAGATTCACTTCAGAACTGACCAGATTGTCTGTCTGAATAAGTATCTAGTTTTCCATCCATGATTATCTGTCTGTCTGTCTGTCTATCTATCTATCTGTCTGTCTATCTACCTGTCTGTCTATCTATCTATCCGTCCGTCCGTCTGTCTATCCATCCATCCATCCATCCATCCATCCATCTATTTGTCTGTCTATCTACCTGTCTGTCTATCTATCTATCCGTCCGTCTGTCTATCCATCCATCCATCCATCCATCTATTTGTCTGTCTATCTATCTATCTGTCTGTATGTCCGTCCGTCCGTCCGTCTATCCATCCATCCATCCATCCATCCATCCATCCATCTATTTGTCTGTCTGTCTGTCTATCTATCTATCTATCTGTCTATCTACCTGTCTGTCTATCCGTCCGTCCGTCTATCCATCCATCCATCCATCCATCCATCCATCTATTTGTCTGTCTATCTATCTATCTGTCTGTCTGTCTGTCCGTTCGTCCGTCCGTCTATCCATCCATCCATCCATCCATCCATCCATCCATCTATTTGTCTGTCTATCTATCTATCTGTCTGTCTATCTATCCGTCCGTCCGTCTATCCATCCATCCATCCATCCATCCATCCATCTATTTGTCTGTCTATCTATCTATCTGTCTGTCTGTCTGTCCGTCCGTCCGTCCGTCTATCCATCCATCCATCCATCCATCCATCCATCCATCTATTTGTCTGTCTGTCTGTCTATCTATCTATCTATCTGTCTATCTACCTGTCTGTCTATCCGTCCGTCCGTCTATCCATCCATCCATCCATCCATCCATCCATCTATTTGTCTGTCTATCTATCTATCTGTCTGTCTGTCTGTCTGTCCGTTCGTCCGTCCGTCTATCCATCCATCCATCCATCCATCCATCCATCCATCTATTTGTCTGTCTATCTATCTGTCTGTCTGTCCGTCCGTCCGTCCGTCCGTCCGTCCGTCTATCCATCCATCCATCCATCCATCCATCTATTTGTCTGTCTGTCTGTCTATCTATCTATCTACCTATCTGTCTAACTGTCCGTCCGTCCGTCCTTCTATCCATCCATCTATCTATCTATCTATCTATCTATCTATCTATCTATCTATCTCTCTATCTCTCTGTCTGTCTGTCTGTCTATCCATCCGTCCATCCGTCCGTCCGTCCATCCATCCATCCATCCATCCATCCATCCATCCATCCATCCATCCATCTATCTATCTATCTATCTATCTATCTATCTATCTATCTATCTATCTATCTATCTATCTATCCATCATTATTGTAGCCTTTTTGCTAATTTCTTCATGCATTAATTCAGTTATCTACCGGCCTGTCTGCCAGTCTATCTATCTGTCAAGTTGATTTATATTCTTTTATTTAGCTTCTCATTACATCATGTGATTTGAGATTCTCTTTGTCTGTGCTTTCGTCCGTCTGTCTGTGTTTCAGTAGCATTTTTCTTGAGGATTTGACATTGATTTAGCGTTCTTTCTTTTCAAATTTCTCTACATATTAACTCGATACGCATTTTTGGTTGTCCTCTTTTACTGTGTTACTTTGTTCATTTCAGCATTTGTTACATCCATGGTAAAACCCTGACCTGTTTCTCTAGGTTAATTTTTGTGTGTTTTTTTCTTTGGGTATGACCTCAACCATATTATATAACAGTCAAAACCATTAGAAATTACTTGACATATTGATAGAGGTTACACGGATCTTTCATCATTTCTGCACAGAACGTAAACAGCGTAGTTCAGAAGGATGCAGGGAGCAGTATACAGTATGCTGCTGTGGGGCTGGCGCTGGTTGACTGAATAATTCCACCTGCTATTTCTGCTTACAGACTCCATAACACGGCTGGAATTTATGCACCCGTCAAACCTAAACGCTACAGACTCTCCTTAACACAGCCTGAGCTGCTCAGGTTTTTTTCTGAGAACGACGCGCCGGATCAGCTATTAATTTATGATGCAAGACGTTAAAAGTAATCTAGTCATAAATCACAGTGGGGTGTTTTTAGACTGATATCAATTCCGAGTCACGCTTGGCACGTGTGGATTTATTTTTAAGCTCCTCAAAAGTCAAGATGAGGCTGACGGAGAGAGGAATCGTATCGTCTGCCTTTTGATTGTAGTCACAGAATAAATGGGGTGTAAATCAGAAGATTCATCATTAAACAATATGATTTTGATTCAAATGATGATTAAAAGTCTGCCAATATCACAAGGTCTGCTGCAATATGATTATGATATTATTCAGTTCAAGAGCCACAGATTGATATGATGCAATATCTCATGCATATCTCATACTGCCGAGCGTGAGCAGCTCAGAGGAGAAATTGAAGCCATTTCTTTTTTTGCCCGGAAAAGCTGCGGTGCGACTTGACCCAGGCGTAGCAGCAGGGAGAGTGTTTCCACTTTCCCAATTCGCATCATTTGGCCGGCGGTTAGGTTTTTCCGAGAGCGTCGTCTCATTTCGCTCGAGTCTCGGGCCGTATTCATCCGAAGTGCGGCTCGCAAAACCGAATCAAAAGAAAAGCCTATTTCAAAGGCCCGGCTTTATGGCCTCCCTAAACAGCCTCTCTCAGCCTGTCAGACCTGTTTCTTTGTACCCCACTCTCTCCGATATTAGTATGTGTTCCAAGGCGGGAAGTGATTTATCAGCAGGACGTGGCGGGTGACACTTCTCGCCTGCTAGGTGATAGTCTCCCTACCTCCGGTCTGTTCGTAGCTATCTCCTTCAACGGCAAGGGTAGAGTGGGGAGGAGGAGAGTGGGGGGTTTAGGGGGGATGTGTGGGGTAGAAACACATACGGCTACCTCGCTCTCGCCCCGGACCCGGAGAACGCTAGCACCTCGCTCAAAAGACTCTGTGACATTCATCATTTACTCCTAATGGGGCTATAAAACGTTCTCTACCAAGCAGGACTTTAGTGGCTAAACAGGATATTAAAGGCCCTTGGATGTGTTCTCGTGCTTGCGGTGGCCATTACAGCTCGGGAAGTATAACCCAGCATTCTGCTTTCATGCTGCTCGTTCAAAGTCGGACACGTTTTTTTCCCCCCCACGCTTTCGCTCTGTTTTTTGTTGGTCTCTTTCAGTTTAATTGTGTCTGACAAGTGTGTTTTTAATGTAAGGTGACAAACATCAAAACACTCCGGCCAAGACCTAACCCCGCTGTATATATTTTTTTCATTTTCATACTTATTTCCCCATTGTGTCATGTAGCAAAAATCACTTTTCATTTATTTGGTGTTTCAAATCTTTTTCAAGTCAAGAAACAAGGAAAAAACCAATGGACCGCATTCACCATCCGTTCTTGAGAAGAAAAAACAGCTTGCACAGTTTTCACAAAGATTCTGATATCCCCCAGTGTTTTATTATTTAAGATTTGTTGCTTGGTAAGAACATATTCCACCGCTGCTGACGTGCACTTTTTACGCAATTTTTATTGCATGCATGTTTGTGCAAAACAGTTTTTTACTGTAGTATTTAAATGTCATAACTTTCTTCAAAACTCATTTTTAAGAGCAATTTTTCTTTTTCTTTCTCTCTTCCCTTCGTTTTTTAAGTCACCTCTGTAAAGTTTACTCTCCGAAGGTAAGGACCCTTTGTCAGTTTAATGACTCTGGCTTTATATTTTAATTCCTCGGCTCTCCAGCCATTTTATGTTTTGGTAATAGGACACAGTGAGGCTTGACAGGAGCATGAGGGATTATACGAGGAGGGAAATGGGAGAGTCAATGTGGCGTCACAGATACGGGAGCTAAATTTCAGAGCTCGGCCTGTCTGTCTGGCCGCTGACCGCCATCCCTTCCTCCTCCGGCCGCCTGGCTCTGACACTTCCAATATCAGCATGAAAAGTGGCTCCATCCCGGCTCCGGCTTCTCTTTTAAGAAAACTCACAGCATCAGCAGCGATATCACCTCCGCGAGCATTTTAAATCCAGATTTAAAGTCTAGAAGAAGAGATCCTGTAGGCTATGAATTATTCAGCCCAGTGTAATTTCTGCAGTCACCGTAGCTTTAAAAACATTTCGCCCAGAAAGAATTATTAATATCTCAGGCCCGTGCTTTGCCTTTGTCTTTTTTATTATTGTGTTACTCAGTTTATGGTGCAACAATGAGTTGTAATCATCGTACATGCAGATGTGCCCATTGGCCTGCATTTTTTAAAACACTAAACGCCTCTCAGAACACCTCTCGGTGCCTGGAGTGCCTGCGATGGTTTGCAATTACAGCCAGCCAAATGAGAGTTTATAAAGCATTATTTAATAATGAGTGCAAACATGTCCTCTTTGTTCATCTGTTTATGACTACTAATGGATTTGGAGAATTAGTCATTAATCGGATAACTGGTTTTTAAATCAAACAGATAAGCTCTAATGTTTATCAAGACGTTCCTAAATGTATTATTGAGTCATTTCTTTTGCTTCATCATTTGCCGGTTGCAGTTCAGTATTTTGCCAATTAATCGTTCATTCCACGTTCTCAGAATCAGAGATACTAATTGTTAGCATTTGTTTGTTTTTTTCGCTAGAAGACTTAACCAAGCTTGACCGTGGTGGAAAATCAAGCTTTAGAAAATATAGATCCTAGCTGAATATTGAAGTGGAATTTAAGTGTTCGAATTTTACAGCTGTTCCCAGACTTGTGCTTAAGCACTTCTGTTTACACGGCACTCTGCTCAAATATGCTAATGTGGCTAACGGTGAATAAAAGCTAATGGAAAATTTTAGCATAAATTGGGCAAGAGTGACTTATGCATAAGTCATTTGGAGCAAATATTTCCTCAGTTTGCCACATTAGTGTCTCTTTAAGTGAGCAGGTGGAGTGAGAAAGTCTGGCAGCAGTTTTACTTTTTGAAGTTCTGACTTTTCCTCCCCAGACCTCAGAATAACAAACTGAATTCATCAGTCACAGTGCTTGTTTTTTACCTCAAGCTGTGAAATACGATCTCTGCCCTCATTTATTAGAAACATCTTGTACTACCCTACTAGGCACTTAAGTAGATGCACTTATCTTTTTTGCTCCACAGGTGTCCAAGCACAGAGTGTAGTTTGACGTTACATGCAATCTGTCAGCCACCTTCTATACTATTCACCACTGGCCAGTTTCTGACCGCGGGAGGTTTAGATGGTGGACTTCTCTTTTTATACATCAGAGACACTGACATGGTAGTGGGTTACTATTTTTTGCTAACAGTGGGCCCCATTCACTAATATTTTCTGAAATTTCTTACATTTTAAATTACGACATTAAACTATAGATTTGAAGGAAACCCAGTAAGTACCCATGTTTTTCACAAACATGCATGTAATAAAATTTGCTAAGCAGTTTTAGATTCTGTTCTTGCCTTTAAATCTTAAATCTTTAAAAAAAACATTGATGAATGTCAGAATCTTGGTGTAAGTGGGTTTTAAGACCAAATTTCTTCTGAAAACTGTTGGGAACTGAGGTCCACTGTCTCTGTGACGTGATGTGTGTAAAACAGCACTATATAAACGGGGCAGTTTGTATGGTATGGTATGGTCAAATTTGTTTGTGGTGCAATGTGCTGTGTTCACAATGACAAATAATCACTCACTTAATATGTATCCCTTTTCCATCAAATACCAAGAAGTTTTCTATAAAATGATATTTTTAAATGTAATTTAATGATAGATCTTTTTTAAAAAGCAGTCTCTGCATCCATCTCTCAAATGAAAGCTTTAAGGATACCAGTGTCTAGGGAAAGCCAAAGAGAATAAGGAAGAAGCCTTGAAGAGAGCAAAGACTAAAAGGGCAACTCATCCTCCTCTAGGTGACAATAGAGAGTAAAATGTAAAATGCCACCTACAGAAGTAAGATTGAATTGATATGCAGGGATTATCTTGGGAAGAGATCCTTCAGATAAACACATTAACCTGCGTGGAAGGTTCACGTGGGAGGTTGCTGCTCAAGAAGGCAATTATAATTTGAATGGTTTTGATTAATTCATCCGAGGAAATGTGTGTATGTCGGTGTGCTGGTGGCATTAAACATAAGAAGGATGAAATATGTCAGAATAATCATGAAATCGTTCTGATTTTTTCTGAAGTGTCTCATAATCCTATCAAGTCACGTCAATAGAAACGAGAAGCTGCTGTTGCAGAACTGGCCGTTCCACGTTTGCTTTGCCAAATCTCAAAACCTCACACTCTCTCATTTCTCACTCTTCTTGTTATATTTCCCTTATGCAAAAAAAAGTGTAGCGGCATCTCTAAGAGCTGGTCTTTCCATCTGAAAGGACGCTTAAATCAGTCTTCATGCATTTTATGTGTCATTCTCAAAGACTTCTGCTCAGTAAAGCCTCTATATGCTTCTCCATTCATGTCTTTTTCACGAGGAACATTAAGGGTGCACCTGTTTCAGTTCCTCACTCTATCTTAACCTCCATGGATTATTAAGGATCATTTGTGGCGATAATTTCTGTGAGATCAGCTATCGGGGCCTCTTGGTAATATTCGGCAGACAGATAATTGTAAGGAGCAGTCATCTCTCAAAAGGCACCTCATGGTCTTTAACAAAGGGAGGGTTTTTTGGTGTAGGTTTTCAGTTTATTTAATGGCTGCAATCAAGTCTGCGAAATGAGCGTAGGCAATCCATTACACATTTGGAAAAGCAAAGTGGTGAGTTTTCGCAGCATGGATTTTTAAAAGAATCTGACAGCTTTTCTCGGCTGAGTTTAAAAGTTCAAGAAAGATTAAAGAAGTCTTCTTGGGAGCTAATTTGGAGTCCATGTTCTTCTGAATTAGACTTAAAAGACTCTTCAGTGTCCTTGCACCTTGTTAAATGTTTCTTATGATGTCATTCGGAGGCCAGAAGACTTTTTAAAGGTTTTGAAATACTCCTCACCAGGCTTTTCTATTGTGTCGAAATACAGTCACGCACAATGCCCTCTGTCCTGCATAAACCTGCCAGACCCTTATTCATGTACTTGGGTGACTGACTCGCAGAATGAACCTCTGGCTCTTTGGGGAACAGCTGAAAGTCGGCGGATTTGATCTGTCTTCTTATCAGGCACCGGCGGCCAAATTTCCGGCTTTGCCGTAGCGCCAGGCAAGTCGTAGCATTTTCAAAACACAGTTCAAGCTGCAGTTAATAACCCTCCCAAAAAAGTCTTTCGAAATCTCCTCGTCCTGGCTCACTCGGCCCTTATCTCCACCTTCATCTGCCCTCGCAGCGAAGGATTTGCGTCCGTCTGAATCCAAGGTCGGCTGACCTCACAGGAATGGCACACTCCATTCCTCCGGTTGTGCCACCGGCCGATTTACCATGCTCAACTTTATCCTTCCATTACATCAACTGGCATGCGGCACCGACTCACATCCCCCAAACCACCTACTACTAACATGCTAAAAGCTCCGTACTCACAGCTTTGTTCCGGTCTATTAAAGATGATGTAGAATCAGCCCGGAGATTAATTTTGCTTATTTTATTACTCATTATTCAGCTCATTTTACACGCTGGAAATTTGGCAAAATGTAATTAACCCATGCTGTATGGAATACTAGATATACATCAGCCAGGAATCCTATTTGACACATATTTTAATGAATTGTATAAATATTCATAACTTCATAACTCCAAAAGCAGCAGTGCTTCCATGCTGTGAAAGGGTGGCATTGTGCAATGTGGACCTCTTCGTTATCGTTTGAAAGCACATTTAAAGTCATTTAAAATATGAAAACAACATTTTTCCTCATAGGACATTTTGCTGTTTTTTTCAGGTTTTTGCCTGTCCCAGTCCCCCCCGCCCCATGGTTGGTATACATGGTGCATTCACACACCTACAAAAACAAATGTGCAAAGCTATCTAAGGTGACAGATTTGGGAGGGAAGAGAAGACAGTCCTCTCGAATGACTGATAACACACCAGCCTGTGCCACCTGATAACCTTCCCTGTCATGAAGAGTGCTGGAGGAGACCTTTATTTCGTCTACGTGCCCTCTGTAACCTCACAGATAGTCGCGCTTCACTCGTTGCTATACCGCTATCCCTCAGAGACAACAGGCCGCTGCACGTACACACCGCCCAGACGCTTTTTTTTTGGACATAAAACCGTTTGTGGGAGTCTCACAGCAGGCTGTAGACTGAGCTGCCACATTTAGCTTTGGGCAAAATTCGTCACTCTTCATTTTCTTGCTCGGAGCTGCATTTGCTCAATTTCTAGAAAGACGGGGAAGCAGTGGGTGTGCTGGCTTGATGCTGCTGTGACGCTTCCAATCCTGTTGATTTGATGTGAGGTGTCAGAGTGTAGCTCCAGCATTCTAATGACGATAGGTCAGAGACTCAACGGTCACTTAAGAGACACATATATATTGAACATATAGACATGTTAATTTAGAAAACTAACTCATAGCTGATTTTTTAGGTGTTCAGTCCCATGCTGCTAAATCATGCATCTGTCAGTTGCCCTCTAGTCTCTTCACTACTAGTTAGCTTCATACCAAGTGAATAAAACTCATTTAGCAGATGCTCTTATCCACAGCAACTTTCTTAATTTCGGGGACAATCTCCCTGCAGCATCTTGGGGTTAAGGGTCTTGCTCAGGGACCCAATGATGGTAGCGCTGGAGGTAGGGTCCGAAATCATGACCTCTTGGTCCATAGGTGAGTATCCTAACCACTAGACCACTACCCAACGCCACTAGACACCACCAGACACAACAAATTGAACACCATAAAGACTGCTTTTAGACTCTAACCCATTATGCATCTGTTATTTGCCCTGTAGCCTGTTCACTACTGGTAAGACACAGCATCGTTTTAATACATGTCAGTGTTGTTGAAAGCAGCCAACAGGACCATAAATATCCAGCCAAGAACGTTCCTGGGATAATTACTGAAGGTCTAGTGAAGGACTAACACCAACAGCATGGTAACAGATGGGCTGTAATCTCCAGCAAGGTAGAGCTACAAGGTAGTTGGTCATAATAAAGAGGACATTTAGGACATTTCTCCAGTGCAGCTCTTTTTTCCATCGATTTTCTATCTGGTACCCAAGTTTCCAGTTTTTGTTTCTGAATGTGTTCTTCTTTGGTACTTTGGAACCAAATGTACTAAGAGTGGTGCTTTTTTGGAACTTTTTGTTGCTGAGGGTCATCTAAGGCTCCAGTGCCTGTTTCTGAAGGTAGTTATTCAGATTTCGTACAAACTGGATCCAAATACACTTAGGATGTATTCACACCTGCCTTGTTTAGCAAAACAAACCCAAGTTTGCTTCCTCCCTTGGTTTGGACCTTTTGGGCAGGTGTGAATGCAAGCACCAAAGTTTGAACACATGTTGTTTGGTCCGGACCAAAGCAAGTGAACTGATGGACTTTCCTGGTGTGAATGTGGATGTCGCTAGGTACTTTTTGTTGCTGATTGGTCATGAAAAAAGGAAAGGTTCCAGTTCTTGCCTCTGAAGGGATTTATTTACCTTTGGTACTTACTGGAACTAAATGTTCTTGTGCATGCTCTATACTTTTTGTTACTGTTTGGAAACACTAGACAGAACAAATTGGCTTTCACAAAGATGGGCTTTTGTTGGTTCCTCTTCTAGGATATGTTGAAGAACAAGCACCATCAAAGTATACTGTAGTATGATTCATATTTCAAAAGGCAGGAAGATTATCGTATTTAAACACTAACTGTCAATACCAACATGAACCAAATCATTTTATATGGAGTTACTCACATAAATACACATAGAACATTGCCCACATATGTCAATGTATTGATTTTACATGCTCGGTACACTGTATTGATTTTGGAGAGCTCAGATACATGGTTAAGTTCTTCATTGATTCTTCATGTGCGAGCAGAACACAATGCAGATCGTATCTAAAGAGATTCATGTGCTACAGGGGGAAAAGCTCTGGCTTCAGAAAGTACAAGTCTTGCCAGCTTTTCCTTCTACCTGTCCATATAGAATGGGGCACTCTGCCCAGAAAGGCTAATGTGGCTAACAATGAATGAAAGGTAAAGGGGACTTAGGTGCATGCCACTGCTGCTTCAACTCCATTAGCTTTCAGTCACTGTTAGCTGTTAATATCATGGTTATAAAAGAGTTCTTATTAGCTAATCTGCCCCGTTACTCGGTCATCCAAAATATGAGTCACTGTCAATTTTGTTAAGTGTTTTTTAATCCCTGCACCTGTAGGCCATGAAACAGTTATTACAAAGGAAAAGAGATGGTCAGAAGAGATTAAAGATTGTCAAAAGTGCTAATACTAAGCCACGTCATGTTTGATATGTTTATTTCCATGGCATACATGCCAGATAGAACCCAGATACTGTCGTTGTTAAATGCATTACGAAAAATATTTCCACGCCAGTTTGAAACAGCCACTGTACGTTAATCTGAGTCCATTATCTCCACTTGATTAGGTTTGAACGCCCCAATCTAGTGAAGCGATTTCCTCATATGAGCGCTTGCCGATAGGAATCTCCTTTCGTGATGGAGGGTCGCGCCTCTCGCCCGCCGTAACCCTCAGCCATTTGGATCCGCAGGCCATTTCATTCCTGGGAGATGAATTATCTCCATAAAAAGTGACGGTGACATCTGTAATGGACCTCGGTCAGGCTTATTTAAATAGGTGGCCGGGCCTAGGAAATTAGCCTTTACGCAGCTATTACATTCCAGCTTAGAAACATTTAAAGACACACACCAGGCCGTTTCTCCCACGCATCTTTCGCCGATTAGGGTTGGACGCTGTCGGTTTAAAACATGCTGCTCTGTTTAGGCTTGCAGCAGAGCTGCAGAGAGTTCCGGCCCCAGATGAATGGTCCCTGATGCCCCGCTTTCTGCTTTGTGCTCGGCTGCACTGGAAGGCCCAAAACTAGTGGGGGGAATTTTTTTCTCTCCTCTCTCCGCTCAGCCGCATGCAACATCATGTTTGTCACCAAGTGCGTTTTGAAGTGGCTTCCATTGTGTTTTACCCAACGTGAACCTGTCGCAATGAATA
Organism: Distichodus sexfasciatus; assembly: GCA_032718565.1. NCBI lineage: Eukaryota > Metazoa > Chordata > Actinopteri > Characiformes > Distichodontidae > Distichodus > Distichodus sexfasciatus. Next base: position 2,372,486 of record JAVGVS010000033.1, read on the forward strand.
GATGAATAGATTCCACTCCCTTCGACAAATAAGTTTCCCTGCAGAGTGAAAGATATTTGGCGGAATATCTAGATTTTCATCTCCACATATGGCTCGTATGTGCGTGGGCCAGCTATTTTTTTTTTTCCACATGACCCCGTGCTTAACTGACTCATTTCTGGATGTGCTATGTGCCCATCCAAACAATTCAGCCTGCTGGAAATTCTCCAAGGTGCCCTTGACTGTAGGGTGTTGACTCGGAAGTGGAGCGCGGTGTAACACAGGCTATTTAACATGTGAGAAGGGGGATACGGATGAACAGAGGCCTTGGCTCTGAGTGCGTCCCAGAGCAGAAGGCTGGGAGGAGTGGATACATCATGGAAGGCCAAAGCATGTAGGCAGTGTAGACAAGACCTCAGAGATATGTTTAAAGCAAGAGATAGAGTGGGTTTGCTTGCTTTCTGACACATCAGGTCTGATTTTATTAGTTTATTTTTTGAAATGGTATTGGGTGGTAATTGGGTAGGTGTTCAAACTGTGACTCAAACCCTGTGTTGGTGACCATAAAACTTGGGGTTTAGATACAAGGAACGTCCAATAAAAACACTACTGGAACCCTTAGCAAGCACCTTGTCCCTGAAGTTAGGAAATGGATCCCAATTTGGATAAGAGTGGCTTAATAAATATCGTACATGTAAGGGAGAGTTTGAATCTGACACTAAGATATGTAAGGCAACATTTACTGCATTTAGCAGATGTTCTTTTCCAGCGTCGTCTTGCTCACGGACCCAATGTTGGTAGTGCTGGATTTGAACCCACACATTTATAGCATTTAGAAGACGATCTTATCCAGAGCATATTCAGTTTTCTAATTGCAGGTACAGTTTCCCTGAGAGCAACTTGGGGTGAAGGGTCTTCCTCAAGAGCCCAGTGATGGCCGTGCTGGGTTCGAACCCACAACCTCTTGGTCCAGTCCTATCAACTTGACCACCATCCCCCACATCAGGCTTGACTCAGACTTGCTTTTTTTAACTTAAGTGATTTATTAATGATGAGTTAGAAACGTGACAAACTTAATCATTAATTCATTCATTATCCCAACTGCTTAATTCCAGCTGAGGTTGCGGGGGTATGGTTGGGGGTGGGGGGGACTTATGGGCACAAGGTGGGGACCAACCCTGGGTAAGTGCCAACACAGTGCAGACAAACGTAATCATTTTCCACAATTGACATAATAGATCAAATTTTGACCCTCCGATAGCCAGTCCAGCTGTTTGAGTCAGTATCAAACCAAATCAAACATCAGTATTTGATCTGTGCTCCCTGACGTAGATTTAGGCATGTCCTGACGTAGTTGTAGATATTCTTTTAGTTTAAGTTCAGGTTTAAGGTTACAGCCTCTGCTGTGTGTTCACATATGCATAACAATAATATGTACATGTGTTTGTGTTTGTCTGCATGGATATAATCTTTCAGTCTCTGACTGTAGAGCAGCTATTATTGTAAGTGTAATATTATGTTCTAACCGACCGGTCTGATGTTCTGTCAGTTTCTTCTCTCGTTAATTAGAGCCACTCATAAATCGGCAAACAGCTGAAACGTGTGTGTGGTTCCTGCGAACCAACAAGATCATTACACATTTCACTTGTCCTAGTTACGCATGCTTTCGGTTTATGAAGGTTATACTCACTCCCTCACTAATATCCCTCGGCATAAAGTGGCATTAAGTGTACGCTGTTTCATGTAATAACAGTAGTGCGTTGTTTGGCATAACATTTAATTAGAAGTTGCTTGTTGCATGTGTCATGCTTCCTTCAGGGACAATAGTGCATATGTCTTTAGAACTTCCATTTTGAAATGATAATTAACATTCAGAAGAAGTAGAAAGTTAAAGGCTCAGGGTAAATATAGGCAAGCCGCTGATGGTAAGGTCCTCACGAACCTGACTGCTCCATCACCCGGGATGTGTACGAGGCTAACCCAGCTGTTGGTTTTCTTCATCGGGTGGCAGAGTGATTCGAGAGGATGCTTAACATTGAATGTGGCTCAGCCCTGAATAAAGACGGGCACCAAGTATTTCTATTAGGCATCTGTTTACAGAGCCGAGCCTCCGTCAGGCGAGTTTAAACAGGAGTTGTTTTCTCAATATGTCCAGATAATTGACCTCTAGCGGAAGACTAATAAGGAGAAGGCGCCGGGATTGGCGCTCGCCTCTGAGGCAGGCATGAGACGCAGTCCATTTATTTGTCTTATTTGTTTTCACTTATGCAAGCGCTGTGGGGAGCGTTGCTTTTTCACACTCGCCCGTGCTCTCGCCCTGTCCACCTCCGGCGTTCCCAGGACGGCGGGAGACGGTCGCGGTGACACTCAGTCCAGATCTGCGGTCGGGGCTTGTTTGGAGACACTTTTCGGCCAGCTTCCTGCGGCTAGCTGCGGCTGGTCTTCCATTATTCCGACTGAGAGGACATCATGAATCTAGTCCAAGGGGGTCTAATGCTGGGCCTGGTCAGTGAGTTTCAAAATGTCCTGCATTCAATGAGGACGCCCGGCGAGAGGCTTCTGTCTTGGGAGACGATTAGAAAGCTTCATTTACAGCGCCAGGCGAAAGGTTTTTCTTCTATTTTCCGGCGCTATTGTTCTTTTGAACTTTGGCCCTTTTTTCTGAGTTTGTCTGCTCGCCTTGTCTGTCTGCCCTTCTAAAAGCCATTCTTTACACTTTGAACTCTGCCCTTTATCCTCAAAGGCTCTTCATATCTTTTCCTTTTCTCTCGCCCAACAATTACCTCCTATTTCCCAGGGCTCTAATTGGTCTGGGGGGAAAGAGCTAGTCTCGTTCAGTCATCGAAAGCCCTGAAAGTCACATTTAATAAAGGACATCGTTACTAAAGAAGCACTGTTTTTCTGTCAATGCATCTCATTAATTTTTGTGAAAAAGCAAAAGTTGTTTTGTTTTTGTCACAAATGGAGGCTTGTTGATGAAGCAGAGGGAGGTAGCGAGCTAATTATCTCTCAGCTCTGCTGTGCATAAGAACGATAACACATTTGTAGCTAATGAGCTTCTTCAAATGATCACCTTCCGAATGATCGATAGATCTTGTTCAGGGCAGGATTGTCAGACACGGACGAGCAGGAATTTGCCTTTTCTCTACATTTTTCACAAGAGCGTTAAAGTTCAGCAGATTCAGATTTGTTTAACCCAGCACTCTCTGTGTGGCTGGTTTGCGTGTTCAGGGTATTAAAGGCTGTAGAAATAAAGAGAAGTGGGGATGAAGCTGTGGGTGTGAGCTGACTGCATCTTGAGTTTAGCATCTTGACCAGGTTTTAGATTGTGCAGCCCCGGGCCATGCCGACTCAACTCGGGGGACCTAATGTGATCCGTGCGATCTACAATTCAGCCCCCGTCTCTGGTCTTATATAACAAACCCCAGCTCTTCTCTTTCGCCAAGTAATGAAATGCGTTTCGCATTGAATAATTTAATCAGGACGTTGAGACGTGGAGGCTCCTTTTATGAATTCATTTATTTGGTCGGGAAACAGGATGAACTGCGGATAATGGAAACGGGAACGCGGAGCCGCGACACATTATTCAAAGTGCAACCTGCAAATTAGTGGTCGGGTTGAGTGCAAGAAATGGCCAGGAATGATGCGTCTTTTTGTTGCTGCCGCTGCTGTTGTTGTCGTCGGAGGCGATGATGGCGTTTGCATCATTCTGCTCCAGGTTTCTGTGTCCGCTAAAGCGCCCCGGGTATTATGAGACTTGACTTGCTGCATTTCCAAGCGGCTGTCCTTGTGTGGGTGAGAATAAGGAGGATTTAATTGAATAAAGTCTCCTCTGCTGTATGACTTCTTTCTCCATCCAGGTTTATTTTATGCATGGTGTCTATTACGTTTAGTAGATGCTCTTACCCAGAACAACTTTCATTTCTGTAAAGACAGGGACAGTCTCCCTAGAGCAGCGGTGTCCGGTTCTGGTCCTGGAGTGCCGGTGTCCTGGAGATTTTCCATCATACTTGAGGTCAGAACCTTGGCACCTGGTCTCAGGTAGAAGATCACCAGAAGTGACTCACCAGGTACAATAGAAATCCTCCAGGATACCGATGCGTGGACATCCCTCGCTCAGGGGTCCAGTGGTGGTAGTGCTGGCAGTAGGATGGAGCTGGATTTGAGCCTGTGACCTCCTGGCCAGATCTACTACCATTGGACCCTTAACCCCAAGTTGTCTTGAGTTCTTGCACTAGAATAAAGCTGCATTTGAACCTACACCCACTTGGTCTGTAAGAGAATATATTACCACTAGGCCACTAGTTCCCACAGTGGGGGTCGTGGAGCTATTTCAGTGGGGCATGGCAGGGCAAATGGAAGACATTAAAAATGAACTCATAGTAGCAGTTCCACAGCTACAACCCTGATTTGACCAAATGTTAATATTTTTCTCTCAGGGAAAATCAATCATATGACCAAGCTTGGTCCACTAATACTTCCAGCACAGTTTATCTGACTGAAGACTGTAAACTGTAGACATTTTTTAGGGAGAAATGGCAGCCTTTTCACCACATTTCACCAATAGGGGCAGTTGGAAGTTCTCGTGATCAGAATGTCGCCGGTTCAAGTCCCTGACCGGTAAAGGTGCCACTGCGGTACTCATGAGCAAGGTCCCGTCCCCAAACACTGCTCCCCGGGTGCTGCCTAAAAGGCTGCCCGCTGCTCCTTCACAGATGGGTCAAATGCAGATGTCATTTTGTGCACTCTGTGCTGTGTTCACAATGAAAATAATCACTCACTCACACATTAGCATAGTTTTGGGCTGTAGACGTGACCTCGCATGAAACATCTTTGTGAACCAGACTTTAGTGACTGAAAAGGGCAAGTAAGGTGATTGGTGAGGAGAAGGGGGCTCGAAAAATATTCTACAAAAGGGGTTTTCTGGAGAAAACGTTTGGGAACCACTCCGCTAGACCGTCACTGCCGCCCTCTTTCCAATGTGTGTCTCTCCATGACCTAAGGCATGCAGAAATATATTACACTTTACATTATTACTTGCCATCACAATATTTATATTTTGATGCATCGTCTTTATAGCTGCTGCATGTAGTCGCCCCTCAGAATATTACAGTCACGACTGTTGATTAATGTTGTGTTTTGCTAATTATAGTGATTGCTTAGTGAAGTGTGTGTGTTTATGGGAGTGTGCCTTTGTTGTATTTCGTGACCTTTGTGCATAATAAAATTATTACATTGTCCCTAATTGTATTAGGGATGATTTCATCGCCGCAGCATAGAAGTGATGTTGAGTGCTTTCTCAGGCCTGGTTTAGCTCACTTGCTATGCTTGGCTGTGGCGCTCCAACGTTATTACGGTTTCAGACATTATTTACTGTAGGCACTGTATTTGTGGAGCTAAGCCCTAAATTATTTTCTCTGGCATGCATTAATATGGCCGTCTTCCAGCCAACTCCTCATAACTTCCACAATAACTTTACACCATACAGAAGGAACGCTTCAGGCGAAAGAAAAGAACTCCGAATACAAACCCGGGAAAAGTCAACATAGTAGATGAGGAAACCTGAGTAGACCCATCTTAGCCAACATGTGTGAGAAAGAAAAAGAGACAGCACATGTGTGTGCGTGTGTGTTGAAGGGAATGCCGTCTGCCCTAGACCCAGTAAAATCCCGGAACCGAGTCTGCTCGGCCAGAGAAGGCGGGAGAGAGGATGTCAGTGGAGGAAATTAACGGGCAGTTCATTGCGGCAGACAGGATGAATCCGATTTAACTTGCATGATACGCTTTTCATTCATTATTATGGGGATAAGCGCGACGGGAGCGGGGCCAAACCGCTGGTTCTCACAGCAGTTTTATAACTTAATATGCACCATGAAACCTTACAAGAAAATTTCTGGTGTGTTGCTGCCGGCCAGACGCTCGCAGGAGCTGTCTCTGCCGCTGCAGCCGCTGCGCTGATAATTAGCGTGCTAGCCGGGTCCTGGTGGACTCAGTTGTTCTGCAGAGCTCATGTATGTCAGCTTTGATCCATCCCCATATGCTTCAGCTGCACCCATAGCATCTGATGGGCAGCACAGATGCATAACAAATGAAGTTTATCCAGCTTTAAAATCATGATTTTTTTCCCATGTCATTATTAGTGGTAATGTTCGCGTGGCAGAACAAATGAACTTATTACCTGTTGCCTGTATATCGCTTAATTTTGTAATACCCAGTAGAGGGCTCTGATATATTCAGCGTTTGTTTTCATCATTGTCAACATATCTTGTATGCACCATCAACAGATTAACGTCGTCTGAATTCGCCCAGAACTGTCTGACAAACTGTCTCGAGGCGCTTCATGTTAGCCGTCAGGTGCTTTTGTGCTTTGTTTGGCGACAAATCTCCTGTCATGTGCTTTAGGGGCCCCAACAGGAACCTACCTGAAGGAAGACATGAGCCACTGGCAGCTACACGCCCACTACTACCCTCCCCTCCTGCGCTCGGCCACCGTACGGAAGTTCATGGTGGGCTATGAGATGCTGGCTCAGGAGCAGCGAGACCTAACTCCCGAACAGGTCAGTTCTCTCCCACGTCCTGCTCCCAGAGTCGTAACTCTTCCTGAACAAACCTTCCATTACCATTACAAATTCTCAAAAAAGTTTTTGCGGTAAAATTATATTCTGGTTATTTTGCGAAGAGACTTTGACACAAAGTTGTGTCTTACTTATTGCATCATATTCAGCTTTGCAGAACTCCTTTTTAGTCTTTGTTTATTCAGTTCTAGCTTTGCAGATTCTCTCACAGTCTCCTTCTCTGTCATCACTCACCTGCTGCTGGGGAATAATGATAACTTATTATCATCACTTTCAGCAGCTCTGACCTAATATTGTAATTTAGAAGGTTTAAATTCCCCCAAAGGAGCTTAGAGTCTAAAGAACAGTTTGGGGATTCCGCACCACACTCCTGTAAGGCGGTGATTGTGTTTCAAGTTTGAAAAACAAGGTTAAACAGAAGTGTTTTTCCAGTAGTTCTCCTCTGTACAGTTTGGGAGTTAGTTTTGGTATAATGTGTGGAATTAATGACCACAAATATAGTTTTTATATAGATTAAAAAAATGCTCTAATACTTATCCCTGAGTACTCACATCATCAGGCCGTTACGTTAATATGTTCAGTTACCTGCCACTTAGCCATCTACCTGTTCATGTCAGACATTTGGCATGGTAGGTGACCCTGTGTCATCTGCAGAGACAGAGAGAGAGGGAGAGTGATGGAATTTGAGCCCTCAGTCTTGCTGTGCCTCTCCCCCAGTCACATCCCTCGTTACACATGACTTGCTGGCAGCAGGGTAGGGGGCGCGGAGTCCAGCACTTGATTGATGTCCATCTGGACTTGTTGATTGATGGCTTGATCAAATTAGCCAGTGCCATCCGGGTGCTGTCAGTCCAGCTGCCGTCAGTCCTGCTCCATCACGCCAGGGCTCTGATTGCTTCACCGAGCCAATCGCAGTGTCCTGCCACCTCCACACCAGTCTCCTGATATGACCTGTCACCTCCACACTAATCACCCGAGGCAGCCTACCAGCCCCACCCCATTTACCCAGCACAGATAATAACCTCCACACCAGTAACCCACCTCCTTTCTAATCACCTGATTCCACACACTCTACCAAACCCAACCCACCAAATGTACACCAGCCCCTCCAACCAACCAATCTCAAACAAATAGCCTGATCTGCAATTACCAGAATCAGCCAACCATCTCAAAGTAAACACAGAAACAAACACAACACCTCTACACTGGTCATCCATCGTAGCACCGCTAGGTCAGGGTCCAACTCAACTGCATCACACCAATCAAACAAGCTAATGTCCCCTCACCAACACACCAAACATCCCAACACCTCTACATTAAACAGTGCAACATCTCCACACCACTTGTCCATCCCAGCACCTCCACTCCAATCACCCAACCCACCACCCAACAGCAGTGTATCCAGCCTGACCCCACAACCATCACACCAAACAACCTAACATCTCCACACCAGTCATCCAACCCAACACCCTTACACAAATCATCCATCCCAACTTAACTGCTCCACACCAAACAACCCAAACCCTGCCACACCAACCCAATACCTCTACAGCCACCAGCAACCCACGCTCTCCACAATAATCAATAATCAAATATGACCACACCAAGGGGCCACCGCAACACTTCCACACCAACCATTCATCCCAACACTTCTACACCAATCAAACAATCCTATACCTCTACATTAACCAATAACCCACATCCTTCACAGTAAACAACGCCCCAACATCTCCCCTCCAAACAACCCAACATCTCCACAGCAGTCGTCCATCTCAACACCATGACCTCAATCATTTAACCTAACACCCCCCACAGCAGTGCACCCAGCATGACCCCAGCACCCCACCCTCAATCACCAGATAGAGCCTTTCACACACCTCACTTATCTAATGCTCCCAGTTTATGGACACGAGTGCTGGAGCTTGCAGTAATGTCAAACCCAAACAGGCTGTGTGAGAGAAAATTGTGGGCTGGAGTAAATAGTGCACGGTTATCTGCTGCCACCCAATTGAGCATTTTGAAATGTGGAGGATGAGTGGGCATGCATGTGTAGATGTGTGTGTGTGTGTGTGTGTGTGATTTTGATTGCTTTAGCCAGGCATTATGGGAGCCTTAGCAGCGGCGCTAACTGTAATACGGCATGTGCTTTTCAACTTCCAGCGCCGAGATTTCCTGATTGAACGGCGTGCTTCTAAAATGGTAGCGCACCTCTGGGGTGATTTAATGCGCTCTAACATTTATTATAGCTTAGTGAATGCGGCAGACCGCTGAGAGCCCAGCTGCAGATCTGCTGGTGCTTATGAAACTGACCCCTGTTAGCCACGGTGCTGGCCGCTATCAAAATGTGCCAGAGCAGCGGTGGCATAGGAATTAAGCAGTGTGACGCAGTGAAGAAATTGGATCGGGAAATGACAGAGGCAGTAGGACGTTTAATCACTCTTCCTGAGTGAGGTGAAGAGAGAGAGAGCTGGAGGAGAGACTGACTGCTCCTTCATGCACAGATCAAAGTATTAGCCTACTGCTGCTTGTTGCTCACTGTGTGTGATCTGGACATGTATTAGTCAGAGCCATGAGCTTTGTGTGTGTGTGTGTGTCTGTGTGTGTGTGTGTGTGTTATAATGTCTTTGTGTCCATGGACTGTACTGAACTAAGTTTGTGTGTACTACCCAGACTCAGTGGTCTCTGGGTTAAAGGCAAAAAGAGCAACCTGAACACTCCTAAAAGTAACAGTTAGGCTGTAAGTGGTCAAAGACTAAAGCTTGAGCATTTTTTAATTCAATGCTCGTGTTAAAACCACAGAATTAAAGCACAATGCTTAAAACACAATTGGTATCATTGGTAAAAATAACATTTGTGTTCTGATATTATCAAACAATATGAGCAAATTTAGGATAAATCTGTATTGTTGTTAAAATGCTATTAGTGTGAAATTAAGTAGTTTGTCCACTAGAGGGCACATTGCAACTCCAAAGTTGCCATTTTGTGTTGTTATACACTTGACTCATTTCTTTTAAAAACTTTTTTTTTTTTTTAAACTTTGCTTCTGTTCAAATAATTATTTTATTTAGTAACTGCTTTGTGTCCAATTATTTTGGAACGGATTCACAGGATAAACTTCAGAGAAAATCTTTGTTTATGTTTTGTTTCTGGAAACATATCATTATCAGAATTTTAAACTCTCCAGATTTGAAAACCGGTATCAGCGCTTAAATACTCCCGTACTGAGCTGCCTCTAGTTGTCCGCATTCACAGCTTTGGCCAGTGTTCACCTCTAACCAGCTGAGTTCAAAGATAAATCCTTGCCTCTGTTGTGGAATTGCAAAATTCTAGACCCGGCATGTACTTTCTGAACTTGAATTTTTCTGGCCCTGTTCAATAGCTGCAGCATGTTTAAGCAGAGTGGTGCCAGAGCCTGACTGATTCGCTAAGTTTGTCCTCTGCAGGCGGCCGAGCGTTTACGGTCTCTCTCCGAGGAGCACTACAGGACCAGAGTGACGAGAGAATGAGGAAACGGAGGTGAAGCGAGTTCAGACCCCCAAAACATGGAGGACAACAAGAGCCACTGATTAGAACCATGAAGAACCAATTTTAGAGTCTAAACAGTATGAAATATGAAATCTAATAAAGTCTGTGCTGCTTCATAAGCCTGCGTTCGTGACTTGAGTATATTTTAAGGCACGTGCAAAACTGGCACAGTATAATGAGAGAAGATTGTTGCACAATAATACTGATTTGAACCTTAAATCAAACCTTAAAGTGTTTACTCGACTCCAGCGTTCTTCCATGCGTCCGTGGGAGTATCACAAAGGCAGAAATGAGCTGTCGAGTTTACAGTCTTTGGGGAAGTGAGTGTTTATCTGCCAAAATACTTGATTAATTAGTTAGAAATGGAAAATGTCAGCTGTTTATTTTTTTGCACAGGGATTGTTTATGATGCTAATCTTTTCTTATATTTCCACTCTAATGTGCCAATGTCTTTATTTTGCTGTTCTCACACTGAACATTTTGTTCTCTATTATTCCTTTTAGAATAAACAAAATGATATTTTTACTCTAATGATGTTTAAGCTGATGCTTGTCTTGCACAATAATGATTTCATTTGCCATTCCCTTAGTGTCTTACCTGAGATGATGAGGATGATGACCTTCTCAAATATGTATTAATTGTGAATCAGGAATTGCTAATCAATAAATAACTAAAGCCTGAAATCACATCGGCAGTCTTTGCTAGAGATGCTAAACTGCAAAAAAAAAGAAGAAGTGTATTTTACAGCAGCTGGTCGAGACATGGTTGTCCTTTTTGTTCTGGATTTACCTGCGAGACCGGAGCTTCACTTAAATCAACATCCACAAACGGTGACATTCAGAGGGAGGCGTTTTCCCAGTCAAGCCAATTAGCAGCATTTGGACAGACGGTCATTGTCCTCGGCCAGGTGCTCCACCGCATCCCGTCTCTGTTAGCAGCGCTGGAGTGTGCAGGCCGCTCTGTCCTCGGCCCCACTCCATCTGCTGCAGAATCTGGTGCCGGTCAGAACACTGAACGACTGCAATCATGAGGCTCTTCAGCATATTGTAGTGATGGAGGGATGATGTCTCAAATAGTCTACAGCCTGGATTTATTGTTATGATGGTTTGTCAATAAATAAAGGTTGTATTTTGGCTTCTGAGTTTGTGCCTTCTGGGAAAGAGAAGAGATAATTCATGTAAAGGCAAGCATAGTTTGATCAACTCCATTATCACATTTTTGAATTTCTCATTGCCTTGTTATTGTTCCACTATTCTGATTGGTTTGTTCATTTTGTTTAGTCCTGCCACTCACCTGCTTCTATATTTAAGCCCATCTTCCGCTGTCTTTTCTTTCCATCCACCATTGTGCTTTCTCTTGTCTGGCATGCTATCTAGCTCTTTGAGAAAATAAGAGAATTATTTTTCCTTGGTTTTGGCCATTGTGCCATTGTTGATTCTTCAAAAATAAAGCCTTGAAAGATGTCTCGCACCTGCTCTTCCTGTCACGCCAGCGTTTGACATATTTTTACTTGCATGCCCATATAAGTATCTGCCAGTTTGGGTAAGTGTCTTTCCATGTTCAGTTGCAACAGAATCTGCATCAAAAATTTCTTGTTAATCTATGTAGATACTTTGGTTTGTATATATTGCCTGGTAACAGTTTAAAAGTTTGCAGGCTAGACATGCTACTTGCCTCATTGGTTAACATTTATTGCTAGCTCCATTGCAGACATAGGCAAAAAAGCTTGTGGGTTAGCCAAACTACTTCTCCTATTTGATTCCATTTATCATCAGCTACTTTAAATCGTTTAGCTTGAGCGTATAGCATGGCTAACCAGTAATAAAAGTATGTGGGCTAACCATCACCTTGCCCCTTTAGTTGTTAATTATTGTTCACTTCAGAGAAAATCACAAAAAGTAAACTCAATCTAAATATTTCTCAAAACCCTTCAGTGACTCTGACCATGTTTGTAGACATGACCATGCTGCGTCAATATATTGTAATTCATTGTGTAAAAATGCTTTTTTAATATAATAGGTCTCAAGTTGCAAAAAATTGCTTATTGCTCCAACACTTTAAGTGTGAATGGCATTGGTCAGGCAACATGACAAAAATCACAGTCCAACTTGGTTATTAAAGACCCAAGGGTTTGAAAGCATGAGGGAACAGAAAAGTGTGTGAAGCATCTGGAGAATGAACCACCAGCAAGGCAAAAACAGCCTTATTGTCATTAGTTTGTCCTTGTAGCTGCAAAATACACTCGTAATTAAAGCCATAAGTCATTTATCTGCTACCCTGATTTTCCATTTATTTAAGCGTTTGAGAAAATGCTTAGGCTGGAGTCTGGGCTTATTCTACGCTGATTGATGGTGCCACGGTGTGTTCTTGCGGGTTGGGCTTGTAGAGACATGAACCCTATCAAACCTACCTAATTATTTTATTTCTCCCTTTATGTGAAGTACATTTCTTGAGCAGGAAATGTCATAAATACAATACATACCATTTGAATGAATGGATTGAATGAGTGAATATTGTTTAAATCAACTGGTTGACAAAATAGCCAATAGCTTAGTTGAAAGAAGATATTCTTTAGCTGCCAGCTCTATTAGAACATTGTTTTCAGAGTATGTTTTGACCCTTTGACTCGACTTAAGTGTGGGAAATGTCTGTGGAACGAAGGCCACGGTGCTGTAGATAACATTATCTTTTGTCCCGGTTGGTCATTTGTCTTCGGCTGCAGATTGGGTCTTGTTCTGTCACGAACATCGTCCCCCCAGAGCCTCGCCGCTCGGGCCCCTGCTCTCTCTCTCTCTCCATCCTTCAAAACTTCTCTCAAGCTCTGCACTTTTCTCATTAAAAGCAGCACGTTATGGATGACCCCCTGCTCCGGGGTGGAGTATTGATACTGATCGATCATTGTGATTTCCATAAGAGCTCCGCCACTGCCTTCACACTAAACCACGCAAGTCCATCCCTGACCCCCCGATCCCAGGCAGCTCATCCATCTCCAGCTAAATTTATAGGTCATGAATGCCATTAGTGTCCAGACCACTCTGTATTTTGAGACCAGGTATGTGTTTGTTAAAATTTTTTTCTTCCTTCTCGATCCAGGCCTTCTCTTTTTCTTACTGACAGAAAGTGATTCGACTGATTTTAAAGAGGACTCCACCCACATGTACTTACGCGACCAGTTCATTTAAGATGATGGGGCGAGTAGTAAGACTGGCTAAATATTATGCCTAAAAATAATGGTATAGCTAACAATGAATAAAAGCCAATCGACTAGGCGTGCACTTTGATTTTGTGTAAAAACTTTAGCACTTCTGGTTTTCACGTACATGTTGGATAACAATAAAGGAAGAACTTGTCGGTCTAAACCAACTAATTGCCTCATTTGCTTTCTTAAGTTGTTAGCTACCTCAGCACTCTGGCTTGCACATACAGCCATTATAACAATAAACAAAAACTTGTGGTTTAAATTACTTTTTGCATTAGTTTTCATTCATTGTTACCTACGTTAGCATTTTTGGATTGCACATACATGGTATAGCAGCATGGCTAACAGTGAATATCAGATTGTGGGCTAGCTAAACTACTTGCCCCAGTGTTTATTGTTAGCTTATTTTAGCATTCATTGTTAGCTACTTTAGCACTTTGGGCTTACAGTGCTTTGAAAAAGTATTTTCCCCTTTCCTGATCTCTTATTTTTTTGCATGTTTGTCACGCTTCAGATTATCAAACATTTAAATATTAGACAAAGATAACCCAAGTAAACACAAAATGCAGTTTTTAAGTGAAGATTTTATTTATTAAGGAAAAAAAACTATCCAAAGCTACATGACCCTATGTGAAAAAGTAATTGCCCCCCAAACCTAATACCTGGTTGTGCCACCCTTAGCAGCAACTGCAGTTAAGTGTTTGCGATAACTGGCAATGAGTCTTTCACATCGCTGTGGAGGGATTTTGACCCACTCTTCTTTGCAGAATTGTTTTAATTCAGCCATACTGGAGGGTTTCCGAACATGAACCGCCTTTTTAAGGTCATGCCACAACATCTCAATAGGACTCAGGTCAGGACTTTGACTAGGCCACTCCACAACCTTCAACTAGTTTTTTTTAAGCCATTCAGAGGTGGACTTGCTGGTGTGTTTTCAATCATTGTCCTGCTGCAGAACTCAAGTGCGCTTCAGCTTGAGGTCACAAACTGATGGCCGCACATTTTCCTTCAGGAATTTTTGGTAGAGAGCAGAATTCATGGTTCCATCAATCACAGCAAGTCGTCCAGGTCCTGAAGCAGCAAAGCAGCCCCAGACGCTCACACTGCCACCACCATGTTTGACTGTTGGTATGATGTTCTTTTTCTGAAATGCTGTGTTACTTTTACGCCAGATGTAACGGGAGGCACACCATCTAAAACGTTCAACTTTTGTTTCGTCAGTCCACAGAATGTTGTCCGAAAAGACTTGGGGATCATCAAGGTGTTTTTTTGGCAAAAGTGAGACTAGCTTTTATGTTCTTTTTGGTCAGCAGTGGTTTTCACCTTGGAACTCTGCCATGCAGGCCATTTTTGCCCAGTCATGAACACTGACCTTAACGGAGGCAGGTGAGGCCTGCAGTTTTTAGATGTTGTTCTGGGGTCATTTTTATAGGCCAGTCACTCCTAGGAAGGTTCACCACTGTTCCATGTTTTCTCTGGTTGTGAATAATGGGCCTCACCGTGGTTCGCTGGAGTCCCAAAGCTTTAGAAATGGCTTTGTAACCTTTTCCAGAACGATAGATGTCAATTACTTTGTTTCTCATCTGTTCCTGAATTTCTTTATATCGCAGCATGATGTCTTGCTTTTTTGGGATCTTTTGGGCTACTTTGTAAGTGATCTCTTGATTGAACAGGTCTGGCAGTAATCAGGCCTGGGTGTGGCTGGTGAAATTGCACTCAGCTTTCCAAAAAAATGTGATTAACCACTGTTACTTTATGATTTTACAAGGGGGGCAATTACTTTTTCACATAGGGCCATATAGGTTTTTTTTCCTTAATAAATAAAATCTTCACTTAAAAACTGTATTTTGTGCTTACTTGGGTTATCTTTGTCTAATATTTAAATTTGTTTGATAATCTGAAACATTTAAGCGTGACAAACATGCAAAAAAAAAAAGAAATCAGGAAGGAGGCAAATACTTTTTCACAGCACTGTAGATGTTCGGTAATTAAAATCTTGTGATCGAAACATGCTACTTGCTCCTTTCAATGTTGTTAGCTACATTAGCACATTTGGCTTGTGATAACATTATGATAACATTATGATGCTCTTGCATCATGGCTATAACAAGCACATGTGGAAGCTTGTTTTCATCAACTTTAGCATGGACATAGAAATAAGCCAGCAGGCGTGTTGTGTATTTCAGCATTTGTGTGAGCCTCTTGTGGGTTTGGGAATGTCTTTGTCCAAATATTTCACTTCAGCGTAAAGTTATTACTTGGCCTTTGCACTGAGTGCTGTGTTCATTGAGCCATATGCTTGAGCAACAACCGAATCATAAGCAATCAGTAAGTCTTGTGCGTTGTTTTTAAAAAGATCCAGAACCAATTTACATTTACAGTTAGAGCATTTAGCATACATTCTTATCTAAAGCGACTTCCATTTCCTAGTTACAGGGACAGTCTCCGTGGAGTAACTTTGGGTTAAGGGTCTTGCTCAGGAACCCAGTTGACGGTAGTGCTGGTACAATATGGTGGTGGGATTTGAACCCACGATCTCTTAGTCCAGAGGTGAGTATCCTAACCAATAGACCATCACCACCATATTTTTGCTGATAATAATCAGAAAAAACTGAACTTGTACATTACAGATCCCTGAGATCATTTATATCCATTTACTAGCTTCTTTACTAGAAATACCAACCTTGTAACATCACCTTGCTTTGGAGAATTTACCATCCTGCTTGTTAACCCCAGAAACCTTCTTGACTAGATATTTATGGCTCCTCTTAACCTCGCAGTGATCCTGATGTGCATTAAAAAGTCCAGAAACAGAGCTGTGTCTTATACACTCGTAACAGCACAACACTCACTACCTTGTCAGGGTCACTGCTGGTGTTGAGAATTAACCAAAACCTAATTATTAGCAGCTCAGCTGGGCTCCTGTGGTCAGAAACTGACCAGTGGTCAATAGAGTAGAGGCTGACAGATTGTGCTTGACAACATTTGTCCTACAGTTTGTGACTACACAGCTAAAAAGCGCAGCTCTAAAGCGTTCTGGTGTTCTGGGTTTGTTGTTGATGGTGATTGTATTTGTTTTTGCCTTATAAAATGTTCCAGATCACAGATCCAGACAGTTTTCTGATGAGGACATGCCAGATCTCATCTACATTCCCTCATACCCTCACATTACGCTTTGTGAATGTTTTGGATGTTTTGAAGCTGAGTTGTGTCATCAGGCCTCATCATAAAGTTACCACTGAGGAACTCCATCAGCAAGGTACCGTCCCCAAGCACTGCTCCCCAGACGCTTGTTAGCTGCCCACTGCTCCTTTATGGATGGGTTAAATGTAGAGGTCACGTTTCGTTGTGGTGCACTGTGTGCTGTGCTGTGGTGTGTTCACAATGACAAATAATCACTCACTCACTTTCATAATTGTTGCTTGATTTTCAGTGCCGAGTTTCGTTCTCTCTCTCCCACACTATGAGCTTGAACTTTTCCTGCCCCTGCAGCGCTGCCTTGCGCGCAGCCACGTCTCCTGGTGGGAGAAATCTATTTGACCACAGTCACCTGCTCTCAGAACATCTGTCAAAATGCTGGGAGAATGCTGGCACGCATTTTTAATGCTCATTCCAAGAGTCCGGAACAGCAAGGGCTTTTGTGTGTTTTTGTGTGTCCGTGTCTATGCCTGCGGTCCAAACGGGACATGGTGCAATCGTGGTATTTTCCATTAAAAACAAGGATTGGATTCTGACTGCTCCTTATGGTGGATTGGATGGGAAAGAGGATATGCTGTAGTCAAGATGTCTGTTGATTAAAAGGTGAATTATATTACTGCGTCTGCTGTATGTCTCAGCATATGCAGAGGGCCTGTAACATTACTTATATACTGGTGAGGCCACGCCACTCTGCAGTAATTGCAGTTGCAACAATAATTCTGCAATAATTTGACCTGGTGTCCTGGTGCTTTATATACGACACCAGACAGAGAAGTCTTTTTTCCTGTCTGGATCCCCACTCCATTTTTGATATTTTTCAACTCTATGTGCATTCTGTGTGGTTGAAACTGGGGCCCGTGGAGATGTCTTTTCACAAACTTGGTGCCATCTGGCAATTTTTATCATTCGATGAATAAGGAATCTAAATATATGTCGGTATTTATGAATTTCCTCCATTAAACTTTCCTCGATTCGATCCAAGTTTGCTCAAATTCTGTAAAGGCAGAGGAGACGGTGGAGCCAAAACGTGTAGGTGGAGATGTGACTCTACCAACACTACCAATCAGATGTATCTATTTATTCATTCATTCATTCATTTTCTGAACTGCTCAATCCCAGCTGAGGTCGCGGGGGGACCGGAGCCTTTTCCGGGAACTTACAGGCGCAAGGCGGGGACCAGCCCTGGGCAGGCACCAACGCACCGCAGGGCACACACACACACACACACCTTACGGGGCCAATTTAGAGTCGCCAATTAACCTATATCATATGTCTTTGGACTGTGGGAGGAAACCACAGCTGACCCCGGGCTTCGAACCCAGGACCTTCTCGCTGTGAGGCGGCAGCTCTAACCACTACACCACCGTGCCGCCCCCAGATTTAGTATGGTTATTTTGTGTAGTTTACAGACTTTTACGTTTAAAATATAACATTGAATAATATTCATGTGTAAGATTGTTGATTCGACACACGAATAAGAAATCAGCTTTAAGAGGAGCTGTAATGTGAATTTATTTAGAATGGCAGGGATACAATAGTTCATATCAGAATAATAAATAATACAAACAAAGAAATAAATGATATGATGTCATTTAATTATATATACACTGCCTGGCCAAAAAAAAAGTCACACACTCTAATATTTCAATGGACCGCCTTTAGCTTTGATTATAGCACGCATTCGCCGTGGCATTGTTTCGATAAGCTTCTGCAATGTCACAACGTTTATTTCCGTCCAGAGTTTCGTAAGTTTTTTGCCAAGATCTTGTAGTGATGATGGAAGAGTCAGACCGCTGCGTGAAGACTTCTCCAGCACATCCTAAAGATTCTCAATGGGGTTAAGGTCTGGACTCTGTGGTGGCCAATCCATGTGTGAAAATGACGCCTCATGCTCCCTGAACCACTCTTTCACAGTTTGAGCCCGATGAATCCCGGCATTGTCATCTTGGAATATGCCCGTGCCATCAGGGAAGCAAAAAATCCACTGATGGAATAACCTGGTCATTCAGTACGTATATTCAGGTAGTCAGCTGACCTCATTCTTTGGGCACATAACGTCGCTGAACCGAGATCTGACCAAGTAATTATCAAATGGGAGGCTCTTACCTTACCTGCTTAGTTAAATCCAGGTGGTGATTTTTTTTTAATGTATACAGTATGTTTAACTTTTTATTAAAAGCATTGTGTTTAATTTAGTGTTAATGTTCACTATACAGTAGCAGACATTTCTTTTCTCTCATGTTTACAATCTTAGTTCATGTCATTTACAGATTTTAATTTATAAACATCATATAAATTTACCAATTTATTTGTGCTCCTTCGGCAATTACATTTCCATGAACTGACATGACATTTCATTTTGAAACGGATACGTATGAAGGGTAAATCGGCTGGGTGGTGGAAAGTGAGAACAAGTGGCTTTTAGGGAGATATTGCATGGGCAATTTAAAACACTAGTACATGGATCTAAAGTGTGTTTGCTTGCACAATAACGCACACACAAGTGGAAACCAGCTTTTATAAAGTGGGCCTTGTTTGCAGTGCCCCATTGTCCTTGAAAATGCTCACTGAAAACTGTACTTTGGCAAGCGGTTGCTTGCACACCTACTGTTACTGTGTGTGTGTGTGTGTGAGTGAGAGTGTGTTGGCTCCACCTGTACATACTTCCTGCAAATGAGCCGGCAAATTGAACGCTCCCCTGCAGAACAGCTCCCCCTCCCACTCGCCACCATCCCTCTTCCTCTTCTCTCCTCATCCTCCCTTTCCCCCTTTTCCCTTTTAGGGAGTGCACCTAAGCGAGTTTGTTACGGTCATAGATGTTGCCAAATCAATCACGGCGTCTAAAAAAAAAGAAGCAAGCCCCGGGGACGGCGAGTGGCGGCGGCGAGCAAATTGGGAAGCGCCTATTTCACGCTTGGCACTCTGAAAAGTAAATTGGGGGGAAAAAATAATCCAATTCGGGCCTCACCTGCCTCTGTGGCTCTGCCTATAATCAGATCAACATCATGGTGCTGCTTTGAAGAGCAGCTGTCAGGTTGTGTACAGGGCCGCCTGCTGATTCTCCACATTAAAGTAAACGTCTGGGACGGTCACTTGACCCGTGTCGAACTGCTCTGGAGCGACCTGCTGCCTTTTATAGTCTCCACTCCTGCCAAATTCTCAATCTGCCTGCCGGTCTCTTGCTTCGTTTCTGTCTTCTAATGCCGTTTGTTTGGAGAAAGGTAAAATCAGCCATGGATAACTCTTCTCATAAAGCTCAGCTGTCACTCGAGTCAGTATGACGTCCGACTGGCTTTAGGCTCTGCAATAAGTGAGAGGCTTCCAGAAGCAGGCGGTCATCATTAATTTGGACTTTCAGGGGGTGAATCAGGCCACCGGCTCTTTTTTCACCGTCTCTTTAAAATGTGCTCTCTTTTTAGAGGAAGTGAAGTTCTAGGAAGAGAGAAGTTCATTCAGTGCATCACAAGATAATTTATTTTTATACATGCATCAAAATGGATAATGGATTTTAAGATTCAACTTTTAAATCCCAAGACTGGTAAATGTATGACTGAGGTATTCATGAGCAAGGTACTGTCCCCAAGCACTGCTCCCTGGGCACTTCCCATAATAGCTGCACACTGCTCCTTCACGGATGGGTCAAATGCAGAGGTCACATTTTGTTGTGACTCACTTTTCACTTTCAGCTGTATGCTGTATTTCGGAAAACCTGAATTGCAGAGCCACTGGGCGTTGAGGATCAGGGTTGAATGCTGATTTACACTAACGTTTATGTCCGGTTCACACCTGTCTCATTGTAGCTCTGGGACACTAAGCAAGACTCCAGACTGTCACCTGTAAGTAGGTAAATGCCATAAATATAAATGGAAACGATGATGTTGCTTCCTATATTTAAACCCCTTCATTTCCTGCTTTCCTGTAAGTGTTGCCCGTATCTTTACCTGCATAGCGAGCCTCATTTTGTAGTTTTGTCTCCTCCGATTTCGTGACTCATTTATGATCCTTCATTTACAACCCCATTTGACTCCTGAATCAGACTGTCTTCACCTTCTTTCTGCCATCACTTGTTATTCAGACCTCATTTCTGCCTGTTGTTTTGAATTTTTGGAGCCCATATTTACCTGGCTTGCGTTATGACCTCTCCCTGTATAATGAGTACAATGCTGTCTCGCACTCTTCATTTATTTCAGATTGGCTATTTGTTCTTCTCGTTATGAGCTGGATTTTTAAAAAAACCTGACCATATCAAAAGCCTAAATTGTGCTTTCATCTAGAAAGGGCTCAAAAAGGGGAGCGTGTGTGCTACTACAGTTTAATATTTATACTTATTCGCTTTCTAACAGCATTTTTTGGCATTGGAAGTGTGTTATATTACACTAGACAGTAACACTTGTGTAACACATTGTGTATACTGGAAGGTCTATACTGTACTGTTGTGAATAAATTTGGCTGAAAAACTTACCCTTTCCATCCTAAAAACGTGACTTTCTTGAGGTGAGGAATTGAATTCAAGCAGAATGTTAAAGTTTCTGTTTTGACCGCTCTACTTCAATATTTACGGTAAATCCACTGGTTGACTAGCGTGAAGATATTTCTCCGGAATCCATCTTCATCTCCCGAGTTCAGTTAACCTAACGCAGGTAGGCTATCCGTGTGGCTGTGAATGCAGCGTAGGCTACCCTAAATACAAACGTAGCTGCGACCGCACCAAGCGTCTGTGAGTGCTACGGCGACAGTCAACTTCAAAGGCAGATTTCTCCGTTTCTCACTTGGCGTGACAGGAGAAACCCGACTCCTTTGAATGTTGATATCTCAGTCATATGTCGTCCGATTCATTCAATATAGTTATCTTTTTGAAGCTTGATTTATGCCCTTTCATGAAAACATAACTCAATTTTAAAAATTTGCGACAAGCGACTGGTTTTGCCGTGGAAGGTCACATTTACATTTAATGATGGACTGATGTAGTTCATAGATATGAGTATCATACAGGGACGTCACTATGATTGAAAGATGGGGGGGTATAGCCCCTAGGGGTGTGGTTAGGAACACCAACCCTAACTCTCCTGCTTCTCACTCGCTGTCTTAAAATATCTGACCAGTGACTTGAAAGATACCAGTACAATAGCATTAACATGCACTTCCATTTAATCTTCTCTCGCAATGACTGAATATAACAACATTGTGCTGATATTGTGTGGAAATACTAGAGAAATGGGAAAGAATATGGACAGCTGCTAGGTGGCTCGCTTGTTCATGGTAGCTAGCATTTTCTTTAGCTGCCAGCCGACAGTCTAAATGAATGTTAAAATAATCAGCTACCGTAAATATCGCCTTTTCTTCCCCTTAAGTAAACGTAGGTAAAGTTAAGCAATTAACACTTACTGACATCAACTTACAATTTCACTATGTGAATCATTCAAATTTATTTCTCTTCTTCTTTACAACTCTGCCGACCTCAGGAACGTTACCTTTGCTTAACAGAGAAGCAATGACATGCAGCTTCCGCCTGGGTCCATATGCCCGCCTACCTGCCTAGTATCCGGGCTGGGAAACAGAACGGTCATTTTATTCAGATAATAACAACTTGTAGGCCTATTATTATTAATTGTTTTATGTTAAGTCCCTGGGCCCAGGGTTGTACTCCGCCTTGCGCCCGTCAGTTCCCGGGATAGGCTCCGGTCCCCCCGCGACCCCAGTTGGGATTAAGCGGTTCGGATAGTGAATGAATGAATGTTACGTCCGTGCAGCGACGTCACAAAACTGTAGTCGCCGCAATATTGAGTACCGGGCACATCAAGTACTGCGCTTGTTTCCAATGAAAATGAAGTACCGAATCCGCTCCAGACTGACAGCTGGTTACCTGTAAGGCCTTCACTTCAGTTATGGATGTTATGGATATTTCTGAGAACTTACAAGACACAAAGTAAAGATCGCTATCGTTTTCCATCAACTCTCATCCGCCGACACACTGCCTGACTTTTCCTTCCACAACATTTACATCTACCTGGTGCATAAGCCATCGTCATATAAATCATAGCATCTCAACGAGAAGAAAGTCTTTTTGCTTAAAGGAAAGGTAAGTCACATTCTTTTGATCTACTTTGTGTAAACACTTGTAGCTGTTGTTAGCGCAGCAAGGTGGTAGGCTAGGCTACGTGAAATCATCTGTGAAATTGTAGAGCAGGGTTTGGTGGTAAAGTGAGGGATGAGCGATGTTAGAGTGACGTGAAAGCTGTGAAAGTCAACTTTTATTGGAATTACAAGACGTGGGCGAACTAGCCTCCACGCGAGCGAGCTCCTTAGCAGTTCACACGTATCAAACTGATATGCTGTTGTCTCTAAACACTTCACACTTTAAGATTTCATTTTAAGTGTGGCGTTTAGCTTGTAGTATTAATAGTTTAACTATTAACTCATTGACGGACAACAGCTAAACAGCTCCTTATTAGAAGCTGTGTGTCTAACATGGATAGACAGACAGACAGCCAGACAGACAGACAGATACTTATTTTCATTGGATACAAGCGCAGTACTCGATGTGACCGGTACTCAATATGGCAGCTGCAGTTTGGACGCGCATGTGACGTCAGCTGCAAAGCATCAATTATTATAGGGGGGCTTATGAACTTTTTAGGGTGGATTTACCTTAGGAAATGTAAGTCGCTCTGGATAAGAGTGTCTGCTAAATGCTGTAAATGTAAATTACAGAAATTACATTTTATTTTTAACCCTTCTGTTATGTTCGTTTCCCAGGAACACCAATGATGTTCCAGGTTCATTTTGACCCAGGGCATGTTTAATTATCCAAATGTGTCAGAAACCAAAGAATCCCAATAAATAATCTCATTATTAACTCCATTACTAACCTTTTCAATCAATATTTGGTGTAATGGTGTTATTTACCTCTCACAGATAATTCACTCGTTTTTCATTAAAAAATGCATATTAAAACTTTTTTTAATGTACATTGGAAAGACCCACATATAAAACACAATAGTTTTACATGACATTGATTATATATTATATTATATTATATTATATTATATTATATTATATTATATTATATTATATTATATTATATTATATTATATTATATTATATTATATTATATTATATTATATTATATTATATTGACATTGGGGTAAATTTTACATTTAAAATGGTTCAATTTGAGCCGCAACATAACAGAAGGGTTAAGTGATGTCCTTCCATATTCTCATAGTGAAACACAACAAAACCACACACCAGCAAAATCAACAACATTTGCCTGCAAACACCGTTTCCTCGGTGGTCATCGGCTGCAATTAAGTGCCTGACTCGACCAACTCTATTTGCCCACGGGTTCCAGCATTGATTTGATATGGATGAAGTGTCTGTCCATGGTGAATCCACTGACTAAGCAGCGCAGCTTAACGTCCTTCATACGGCGAATTCTTAACGTAACCGTGTGGATTATTGCAGACGGGGCACTTTTTCCTCTGATCGTTAGCTTAAATGCCTCCTGACAACAAGGCCTCCTGCCCCCCATTAATTAAACACTGCTTTTTTTCATCTGGAGGGCCGGCCGAGCTAAACGCTCTCTCACCCGGGCCGATCGCGAACCCTGGGGAGGCCGAGCGAGGAAGGCAATGCATAGTGATGAGGAGGACCATCACCTTCATCATCACTCTCTCCCTCCGCTGCCGTGGCCATCGATTGTTCGTCGAGATGTTCTTTTTGCGTGTAGTTGTGCTATTGTGCTATTGTACCTGGATGAGCTGCTCTGTGTGGGAGTGTGTTCTTAAGTCTGTTCTCTTTTACCTCTTTTAGCTTCTCAAATGAAACATGGACGGAGGTGGGTAGTAACGCGCAACATTTTCTCTGTTACATTTACTTGAGTCACTTTTGGATAAACTGAACTTGTAAGAGTAGTTTTTTATACAACATACTTTTTACTTTTACTTGAGTATATTTGTGAAGGGATAACGCTACTTTTACTCCGCTACATTGAGCAACATTCCGCTCGCTACTTTTATTTTTATTAATCTGTTATCCAATGCACGATCTGTTTGTTTTGTCAGAAAACTTCCCTCAAATGACCGTTCCACCAATCAAACGGAGCTAGGAAGTCACATGACCACACACGAAACATGCGCGGACACACACACAGAGATACATGCACACACACACACAACACGCACACAGACACACAACACACACAGACACACGTGCACACATACACAGACACACACGCACACAGACACACGTACACACACACACACTGGACAGTTTATGCACAGACAGACTTGTTCTTGTTTTACTGTGTAATCTCACCCACTGAGCCTTGTTGTTTAAACAAAAAAAGTTAAGTTATTACAGATTATTGTACTCTCAAATTAGCCTTAATTTTGTTACTTTGTATAGATTAAATTTATTATTTTTTTATTGTTTATGAAATATTTTTGGTAATATCCAAACACATTGTACATTGTTATTTGATATTTTTGCATATTTGATTATATGATTAACCAGTAAATTTTTAATTTACCCAGAAGTTACTCAGTACTTGAGTACTTTTTACTCTTACTTGAGTAATTTTTTAGATGACTACTTTTTACTTTTACTTGAGTAATATTATTCTAAAGTAACAGTACTCTTACTTGAGTACGATTTTTGGCTACTCTACCCACCTCTGAACATGGACATTTTCTATAAAATCATTTTTCCTTACAAGACCAGTCCAAATGTTTTTAGGGGACACCCAGGTCCTTACAACCCCCTAAATATATCAACACACACACACACATACACACACACACACACACACACACATCCAGCTCATAAAACCGCAGCTTGGGAGTTTGTTTACTCGTGTGTAAAAAAAACGGTAACTCCTGCAAAACAGATGCAGTCATGGGCAAACACTTTTCCCAGGGGAAACGGGATTAATTTTGACCACAAGTGACACAAGCGCATCCAGCATTTACGTTCTTCACACGCGGTGTGTAATCGCCGCTGGCTAATTAAAGGCTGCCTGCAAACCGGAGCCATATGAAAACTAATGTGTGTCGGGATGTTTTTGGATCAAGTCCTGGTAAAATCAGGAATCTGACAGCAACCTGCAGGACCAGCCCGTGTGTGTGTGTGTGTTCATGTATTTATCGCATTGTGGGGCTTTTTGTCCCCTAAAATCACTTTTATCTGTTTTGTTGGGTTTTGTGGAGACATTTGAGAGGTCCCCATGAGGAAAAATGACTTTAAAGAAAATGTGCTTGTTTTATTTGAGAAACTAAAAGAGGTAAAAGATGTGCTTTTGGTTACTGAGGTTAAGGTTAGGGTTAGGGTTAGGTGTAAAATTATATACATCTAGTCCTTATGAGAGACCTCACAAAGATAGTAATACAGAGACTGTGTGTGTGTGTGTGTATGATGTGTGGTGTCGAGGGAGGTCCCGGTGTACGGCTGTGGCTCTGGCTGTGATGTTAGTGACAGAGCGGTGAGAGAAAAGCGGGAGGTCCAAGTTTAGGGTGGGATCGTTACCGTGGAGAAGGTTTGATCCGTCTCCAGCACTGGTGGTCCCTCAAACCACAGCGGCGATGACGCAGAAGGGGGTTGGGGGTGTAAGGGGAGGGGTTCTAAAGCGCGGCTGCTGCGTTTAGCATTACATCGCCGTATATTAAAGAAGCCGTATGTTAAAGCTGATAATTGCTGTTCCGTTAGATTTCATTCCTTGTTATCCACGTTCGCATTGCTGGGAAACATGGGCCTGACTTGAAGCTGAGCTCAACTCAAAATTCTAATCGCAATATTGTTTAGATATTTTTTCTGTACATTTTTATTTATAAAAAGTCACATAAATAGTGTTTTATATTAAATTATGTGCATCTAATTGCACAGAGACAACCTTTTTTCAAACGATGCAATTAAAAATATTATTCATACTGTGGCATTCAAAATATTGCTCAAACCTAGAACAACTTTTAATTTAACTTAAATTTAAATAACTACATGAATCTTGTCGACATAATATACTTATTAACTATTGAAACATTCTTATGTAAATAGACTCTACTTGTTGCATATTTGTGTTTTATGTCAATCACATGCACATGCATCATGACATTCTAATTCTGATTCTTACCCACCACATATGATCTTATGCTACCGGAGGCGTACAAAAGTACAAAATCTGATATGAAAGAGCTGGGAAAGGGGATGAGGTGTTTTTTTGAATGGAGCATATTGCATCCCCAAATATCATCTGAGCATCTGATTTATCTCAGCACTGCAAACGGAGAGCGTTTTGCCCATAAATGGGGTTTAAAATGACACTTTAACGTGAGACGTTCTAAACCAGCGTGAGCTGCATTATTCGCCAGGTTTGGATCGAGGTCAAGCAGCTGGAAGCCTGGATTATAAGAACGTCTTACAAGCGGCACAGTTTAGTGAGACGTGATGAGAAGCGCTTTTAGGAATCAACCTGCAGTATTGGTTATATATGAAAATGTTTATATGGGTAAACGTTTTAGATAGACAGATAGACAGATTGTTCACATTTTTTTTTCTTATAAGAACCAAACCTCACGTACCAAAATGTCCTCACAAAGCCTTCAACATCTGTCCTGGCTTTTAGGGGACCTAAAAACGTTTCTCAAACACACACACACACGCCATTAAAGCTCACTTTGACTTTGATTTTAATATCTGTCCACTGAAAATAGATCTGTGGAACTGTGTACATAAGCATTCTGTTTAAATGTCATCGTTCATGTTTTAGGACACAATCTGGTACTCAAACCCATGTAAATATCTGTACACACTCAAACACACACATTATTGCTCGTTGACTCTCTGTAGGAGGATGTGTAGGGTCTCTCTGGCCTCCTGGTTCATTCTGCAGATGGTGGGGAGGCCTGAACCAGATTATGGAGCCATGTAGCTAATTAAACATGGTGCACAATGTGTGTGTGTGTGTGTGAACACCAGATCTCAGACACCTCCGATTTCAGAGTATATATTGAAGAAATCATTTGCAGGAGTGTAACAGCGCAATTTCAGTGAAGCAAAAGTGATAATGAGGGGTGATGTTACCCGGGGCTTCATAAAGACCTTATTGGAGGTAAAAACACAAAGAAATATTCAACAAAGAATTAGCTTTTGGCTCACCGGCGCCCTTTTTTGACTTCACGCAGAGTGTTTCATTTCATAAAATTTGATTTCATTCTCGGTGCCCTGATAAGTGGGTGCAGTAATGCCTTGGGGATGTGTAGAACATTTCTTGTGTGAATATCTCACCAGGTTTAAGTCTGTGTTTAATGAGGTAAGAACCCCAGCGTCCCCATCCTGCACACGCCGAACTGTTGTTTTCCAAAAAAGCTCCAAACGAGCAGCAGGCGATTTCTTAAACGCGGCCATTTCAAACCAGCTATTGTTTATGCCTCATTTTTTCTCATCAGAGCCTAATTTGCGTTTCATTTCAGCTTTTCCCAAGTGGACCCGTGTTAGTGTTACCCACATGTCTGCGCACATTTCACCGCAGAATCATTTTTCCCTCTCATAAACGCACGGTGCTGTGAGATCAAACAACTTTTATTTTTTTGAAGTTTGTCAAGTTCACCAAAAAGATCAATTCGATTTGATTATGGCTCTTCTGAAGTCGCACGAGCGCAGTCGTTTCCGTCAGACTCCGCCGCTGACCACTTCAAAGACCTCAAAGGATCATCCTTTCGTCTTGTTTTTTTTTCTCCAGAGTGATGTGGCGTTGTGGGACAGGGTCAGGGGAAAGTGAAATATGATAATAGCCTGACGGGGAGCCACCATGCAGGCCGTATCGGGATGAAATTCCTTCAGGCGTGCTTTAGTATTCTGGCGGTTAGAATATTTATTAGAAGCGCTGACTCCAGTCGGGTCCGTGGCGACCCTCGCTCGCGGCAGGATAATATAGATGGCGCGTGCTGGTGGAGGGTCTTTCATTTTTCAACAGAATCTTTAATGTCATGTTTATTATGGTGAAATGTATTTCCTGCCCAAGCTTTGTGTGGTGTTGATGCTCGGCAGATCGGGTAAATGGACGTCACGCTCCGGTGCTGTGAATCCATCAAGGCTATAGGGCTTGGAGTCGATTCCTAAAAAGAACGGATTCCTCGAATCCAGGTTACTCTGAGTCCAGGGTTGACTCCTTTGGATTTGAAACATCGATACATTTAGCAGACTCATATCCAGAGCGACTTCCCTTTCCCCACTAATTTCAGGGGCAGATTGCCTTAGAGCAAAGTGGAGTTAAGAGTCTTAACTCCAGGGACCCAGTAATGTTAGTGTTGGAGGTGGATTCAAACCCACAACTTCTTGGTCCAGAGGCGGACACCCTGACCACTAGACCATCACCAACCCCTAATTAAAGATTATGACATGAAGTAATGTGGAGAGCTCATTTGAACGATGTTTAATAACAAAGGGTTTTCAGATCACTGCTAGTCTAATGATATCTGTGTAAATCTAAATGGTGCGCGGCGGGCGGCGCGGTGGCGCAGTGGTTAGCATGTGTGCATTTAACAATCGCTCTTATCCAGAGTGACTTCCGTTTTTCCTGATTTCAGGGACAGTTTCCTAAGAGCAACTTGGGCTAAAGGGTCTTGCTCAGGGACTCAATGATGGTAATGCCAGAAGTAGGATTCAAACTCATGACCTTTTGATCCAGAGGTGAGTTTCTTAAGCACTAGATCACCACCACCACCAGCGGTTAGCGCTGCTGCTTCACAGTGAGAAGGTCCTGGGTTCGCTCAGCCGTAGGGCTTTTCTGTGTGGAGTTTGCATGCTTTCCCTGTGTTTGTGTGGGTTTTCGCTGGGGGCCTCCAGTTTCCGCCCACAGTCCAAAAGCATGCAGTACAGGTTAATTGGCGAATCTAAATTGGCTCTGTAATGTGTGATCGAGAGTGTGCTTGTGTGTTGCCTGCAGTGTGTTGGTCCTCGCCTCACGCCCGCAGTTCCAGCATTGGCTCTGGTCCCCGCGACCCCAGTAGGGATTATGCAGTTCAGAAACTGAATGAATGAATGAATGAATAAACAGTGTGCGTTCTGACGGCATGTTCAGTAAATTAATGTTTTTTTTGCGAAATTCCAGGTCAAAGTATTATCTGTTTTTCATTGTTTTTTGCTTTTGGAATTAAGAATTGAGGAAATCACTGTGGAACTGACTTTTGGAATCCACTACGATGACTGGACTTGGAGTTGATTCCAAAATAATTTTGGAACTGAATCTGATTGCGATTCCAAAACTAATCACAGCTGAGTTTGACAGCGAACTCTTTGGCATGTACGGAACTGTATTGTACAACTATGAAATCTGCTCTTATTAGACATCATCATTTCATGTGGGAAAGCGCACCGTCTTTCTGCGCTCGTCCCTCCCGATAGTAGGGTTTATAACAAGGCCGTTTATCAGCACAATAAAAGGAAGGGCTCCAAAATCATTGAAATTCTGAACTCCTTGTGCACCGTCGGTCTCGGTTAAATTTTTTACAACTGGTTATAATTCAGATTGGGCTGATGTCATCGATGCTTTAATCTGCCAAAGCGAAAAATTTCCCCCACCTCCCTTTAATGCGGCAACCTCGGCCCGGCCCGCTCCTCCACCTCCCTTTGGCCTTTGTCCAGAAAATGTACATCTTTTATAGCAGCTAAATGGATTTACGAAACTTACATCGACCATCAATGTCACCTCGCTCTTTAATGATATAGAGCGCGGCAGCGGGAGGGGAAATACGAGCGTTATTAGGAGGAATGTTGAGGCAGATTAACTGATCTTTTTGATAGGGTTGGATTCAAGGTTACGGCGGTTAAATGGATCTGCAGGGCCTCCGCTGGAAGTGCTGCGATCGGAGGTGCTAAGTGATTCATGATCAGCGTGGTACATTAGGTAGAGCGGGGGACGGACCGGTTTAGATCCAGTACAGGGTCAGTCTTGCCATACGACGCTGGATAAAAGCGAGCGGAAATCCTTCCTTCCCCTAATGGTGTAGTTACGTGTCGTCAGACGTAACGTGCGTCGGGACGAGGAGATGCTCATAATCCCATGTGCATTACTGGAGACTTTTTACGATGCATTTGATTATGCTAACAGAACATAAAGAGTCTGGCCAAGGTCAGCGTCTCACAGCAAACTATATCACAACAAAAGACTTTAACAGATCGCTTCTGTACACAGTCTCTTGTGTCTCTTTTTTGTGGACATGCATTAGACAGATGGCGAATTGGTGGGTAGTGGGGCGCGTATGTGTGTGTCCAGGTTTTTAGGTGGTCAGGAGGACCTGATTGACCTGATGTATTTAGAATTAATTGTGTCAGAATGAATTTGTATTTTATTTGAAAGACGTTTTTCTTTTGGTTGCCGAGGTTAGTGTTAGGGTTTAGGTTTAGCTGTAGCATTGTTTACATCAGTCATTAGTCATTATGAAAGTCAATGGTAAGACAAAGATAGCAATGTGTGTGTTTGTGAGTGAATAATTATTTGTCATTGTGAACACAGCACACCACAACGAAAATGTGACCTCTGGATTTGACCCATCCGTGAAGGAGCACTGGGCAGCTGACATGGATAGCGACCGGAGAGAGGTGTGCTTGGGCACGGTACCTTGCTCTTGAGTGCCTCAGTGGTACTTTACCGGTCTGGGATTCAAACCGGTGACCTTTTGACCAACCGTTACGCCACCAACTGCCCCTCACGTCCTCTCACATTAGCTAAGGTGATGAAGAGACAGAAGAATTCACCAGTCAGAGATATGGATTGATTAGGCTGTATTTGAAAGGGTCGTGGTGGGTGATTTTACCAGGCATTACGCACCCCCAAATCTTTTAAAGTCAAAGTAAACTTTATTGTCATCTCTGCTATGTACTGTACAGATACACACAGAGATGAGACGACGTGGTTTCCAGCTTTCACAGTGCAGCAAGAAACAGGGAACAAAGAACAAAGAACAAATAGGCACATGGAACAAACGATATATAAATAGAATACAAAATATACATTTATAACTAGAAATGGAGTATTAAATATAACTTAAAACTACAAATAGAAGTAGAGGAGAGACAATTAGGATGCTGTATTAACCTACAAAAGTGGAAATGGACTTTTACACTGGATGTGCATGAGGTTAGTAACAGTTTCAATATGAAAAATTCTATATCCAGTCTATCACAGGGTTCCCACGGGTCCTTGAAATCCTTGAAAATTTGTGAATCTGAACAAATAAGTTCAAGGCCCTGGAAAGTTTTTGAAAACAGGCATAAAAAGACACCGTCCTTGAAAGTCCCTGAATATTTTTTGGGAATTGAAATTTCATGGATGACCACCGCTGTTAACATGTTATTATTTTGCCACCACAAGTTTGTTTAAATCTATGCCTACGCCAACTTTTAATTTGCGAAAGTTCGTTTGTTCTTCTGTACATTTTCGGCACTACATTCTTGTGTTTCCTTTATGTAGTCAACGTAACGTGTGCGTAGCCGCTTTAGGTGCAACCAGAGTTACGCTGAGTCAGAGTGGAAGTGAAGTTTTTGAAGAGTCGTCGCATCTGGATGCAAATTCCAGGATGCATGTACATCCTTAATGTATGTAGCATGGACATATCCGTGCATTGTGGATATGAATGTAGGTTATACATTCAGTCCACTTTCTTGCATTGATTTTGTCCCAACAACTTCTATGCCATTCACAGTCTTTTATTGAATTTGCATCTAAAATTGTTTATTGATAACATATTCAGCGGAGGCAGGAGGTAAATGCCGCCGCGTGTGGTCCTTGAATTTGAGGATATTGGTCCTGGAAAGTCCTTGAAAGGTCCTTGAATTTGATGTTAACTAAGGTGTGGGAACCCTGCTATTAATAAAACAGTATCTCTTTAAAAGTATGACTAGCATTTAAGTTTGTGCAGATATTTTAACAGTAGTGGAGAACCAGAGTCTGTGCAGTACTTTTCAATAATTTGTGCAGATACAGTTAGTTAGAAGGTGACCAGTGATACAATATACATTCAATGTTCAGTGGTTGGGCAAATAAGTAGCGGCAGTGCAAAAGTTGTACAAATATTATAGCAATGTTGTAGCAACAGTCATTTGAGGAGGAATACTATTTCAATCGTCTGGCATTTAAATGTATAAATGTGACCCTCCACGGAAAAACCAGTCGCTTGTCACAACGGAGGTTTCCGAGAAAAACGACCTTTTATGTTGCGTGGGGTAAAATTTTAGATTTTTTGTTTTTAGTGTTTTGAAAGAGTGGAAGGTCTATACTGTACTGTTGTGAATAGATTTGGCTGAAAAACTTCCCCTTTCCATCCTAAAAACGTGACTTTCTTGAGGTGAGGAATTCAATTCCAGCAGAATGTTAAATGTTTCTTTTTGACCGCTCTACTTCAATATTTACGGTAAATCCACTGGTTGACTAGTGTGAAGATATTTCTCCGGAATCCATCTTCATCTCCCGAGTTCAGTTAACCTAACGCAGGTAGGCTATCCGTGTGGCTGTGAATGCAGTGTAGGCTACCTTAATAACCACGTAGCCGCGACCGCACCAAGCGTCTGTGAGTGCTACGTCGATAGTCAACTTCAAAGGCAGATTTCTCCGTTTCTCACTTGGCGTGACAGGAGAAACCCGACTCCTTTGAACGTTGATATCTCAGTCATATGTCGTCCGATTCCTTCGATATAGGTATCGTTTTGAAGCTTGATTTATGCCCTTTCATGAATAATAATAACTCAATTTTGAATATTTGCGACACGACTGGTTTTGCCGTGCAGAGTCACAAATGTATGCCAGATCAGCAGCAGTTTGGAGTGATAATACTGTACAGTTTGTAACATAAACATTCTTCTTAAACATCTTTCCAGACACAGTTTCAGTGCAACATGAATGAGATGGTCCGTAAAGCAGCATGTGCATCACAGTGACGGTGATGTGTAAAATGCAGAGGCGCAACAGAGTCAGTTCACAGTCCTGGTGTGTGTGGTGGGGAGCAGAAACATGCCTAGCGATCTCTTACGAGCTGAGGGAATCAGGATCTGGCTTTTATGCTTCATCTAATGAACCGCGCCATTTTTACAGCACAGTGCTGCGTCACTGCACCGTGGCATTGTGATTTACACCAGTCGCAGGATTGCCCCCCCTAATGACTTCACCGTAGCTTCTAACAGCAGCAACCAGGTGTTCAAGTTGGTCTCCCATTCAAGTCCTGCCAGAGGCAGACCTGCTTATCTTCAGAAAGGTTCTGTAGTCTGCTGGCGCTCTTGCTGCTCCAAAACTTTCATAAATTCACATTATATCCACCTGCATGCACTTCAATTTGAAAACGGCTCCAAAATGGCCATTACTGCTATTTTATCACATCAGTGGATGTATATTGTCTGTTTGATAGATGTGAACAATGTATTTTGTAGCAGCCCACACGTTTTCAGCAGTGCGGCTGTATTGATGGTGGGGAACGAGCAGCACTCTTGTCTCCCAATTCCTCTTTGCTCTTCAGACGCCGGCCCCGGGCTCTTATAGGCGGCGGGTTGTGACAAAGCGTCCGTCCCTCGCTGGCCCTGCCGATCTGCAGAGGGAGGAGGAGGAGGAAGAAGAGAAGGAGGAGGCAGGGAGGAAGGTGCAGGGTCGTCTAATCAGTCAGGCGAAGGACACTATTCAGTGGACGGCTTGATGAATGCCACTGGAGGTGCGCAGCGAGAGTGGGGAGGGAACCTGAGAACTCAGTCAAGTAATGAGGGTTGGAGTGTGTGTGTTGGTGTGTGTGTGACAAAGAGAAAGTGAGAGTGTGGGGTTTCAGCAGGTTTTTAGGTCGTTTTGAAGACCAGATTGTCTCCTGAAAGACAGGAAAAGCTCGTTTTGTGAGTTCGTCTGGACATTTCTGTAGGTGAGAATAGGCTCAAGGGGGAAAAATATATTCAAAAACTAAAATGGGATCTGGTTTCTGTTACTGAGACTACGGTTGGGTTCATTGGGGGAGTTAAAGGATGTAATGATGTTCTTCACAAAGACAGCAAGACGTGACAAGACGTGTATATGTGTGTGGGGGGTTATTTATGGCGTTGTGAGAACCTTTTTGTTCCCTTACATCACTTTTATTCAGTTTTTTGGGGCTTTGTGGGAACGTTTGAGCGGTCCCCATGAAGAAAAATGACTTTATGGAAAATGTTTTAAATTGTTAGAAACTAAAAGGGGTAAAAGATGTGCTTTTGGTTACTGATGTTAGGGTTAGGTGTAAAATTATATCCCTATATATCTAGCCATTATGGGAGTCTATGGAAGGACCTCACAAAGATAGTAATACGCGCGCGCGCGCGTGTGTGTGTGTGTGTGATTTATAGCTAGACAAATTGCCAATGAACAAAGCCATTTTCTTTCATT
This sequence comes from Distichodus sexfasciatus, assembly GCA_032718565.1. Taxonomy (NCBI): domain Eukaryota; kingdom Metazoa; phylum Chordata; class Actinopteri; order Characiformes; family Distichodontidae; genus Distichodus; species Distichodus sexfasciatus. The sequence continues at coordinate 2,407,341 of JAVGVS010000033.1, forward strand.
GGTGAAGGTGCATTTAGTGAATTATTTTGACATGTTAGTAGATATAAGCAAATAATTTAAGACCCCAAATTTTGGGTCACATTATAAATATGGGATCCTGGTGATGAAGGGTTAATGACAGTGATTTCTATTTGTGAAAGATTTTTAAATGAATAAAGAATTATATCATGAAAATACCACCTCACACCGAGAAGGTCCTGGGTTCGAACCCCGGGTCGGCTGTAGGGCCTTTCTGTTTGCATGATCTCGCAGTGTTTGTGTGGGTTTTCTCCGGGTGCTCCAGTTTCCTCCCACTGTCCAAAAGCATGCACAATTAGTTGATTGGTGACTCTAAGTTGGCCCCGTAAGGTGTGAATGAGAGTGTGATTGTATGAGTGTGTGTTGACGCTTGCCCAGGGTTGGTCCCCGCCTTGTGTCCGTAGTTCCCGGTATAGGCTCTGGTCCCCGTGGCGCCGATAGGGATTAAGTGGTTCGGATAATGAAAGAATGAATGTGCATTTGAGGCAGTTGGTGGTGTAACGGTAACGTGTTCACCCTGTGATCAGAAGGTCGCAGGTTTGAATCTAGGGCCAGTAAATTTACCACTGAGGTACTCATGAGCAAGGTGCCGTCCCCAAGCACTGCTCTCCGGGCGCTTGTTAGCTGCCCACTGCTCCCTCACGGATGGGTTAAATGCAGAGGTCACATTTCGTTGTGGTGCACTGTGTGCTGTGCTGTGTTGTGTTCACAATGACAAATAATCACTCACTTTCACAGTTACACAGTTTGTAACTGTGGCTAATTAAATGTAAACATTAGCATGGTGCTTTAAAACATTCGTGAACACGGATCACACTGATAAAAAGTGAACACAGCATCAGAAGAGAAATGCATAGTTTTGTTTAAGCGTATGAGACAGTTTCTTTAGAAGCACTCGTCCATTCTCCCATTTGTCTTGCTTCTTATATTTCTCTTAGAAGTCTTGACACACTCTATATTCTCCTGTGAGATGTACGGTACTGTGCAAGAGTCTTGAACCACTCTTCATTTCTTGATATTTTGTTTTTTAAAAGAGCCAGAGATTCATATTCTTTTATATATAGTCTTGAGGAATATTTACGTGTATTTTTGCACATGTTCATTCATTCATTCATTCATTCATTTATTGTCACATCGCGTTACTGGTACATTAGTACAGTACATATGAGTGAAATTCTTGTGGAATTTCAAGAATTCCAAACATTTCCGTTTTAGTTTCCACATGTGGCAGTTAATCGCTGTACCTTTTGTCTCAATTTTCAAGTAAAATGCTAAGACATGAGGAGTGACTCAAAGTTTATGCACAGTTCTGTATATCTGAGGTATTTATTAAAACTAATGTCAGGGTTTTTATATAAACCAACATCATGAGGTGGCTGATGAACTAAACTTATTTGTGTGAGATCAAGGGAATGTGCAGGAGCGGTTATGACAGATCACTTCATTTGAAGAGTGTTGTTTTATCATTATGCCCAATCCCCCTTGTTCATTATGTGCTTTATTCTAAATGAGATTGTGGGAAGATGCTGTTAATGTAACACAGCCCAGCACGACCTCTCCCTCCTCCCCAGACACACCACAAAACCTCCAAAGGAGCACATTCCTCCCCCTCAGGTTAAAGGATTTGGAAAGACATTTGAAGTTTATTTTCTAAGTTATTTAATGGATGAGTGATCTCATTTAAGTTTAGCGTGCGGACGCCGCAAACTCAATTCTCATTCTCAAGAAATGTGTGAACTGTAGATTTGTGTATTGTTCAAAAACTTTCCTTTTTCTCTTTAGAAGCACATCACTTTGTTGATGGGGCTCAAATTCACCTGTGCGCTCATGTATAACCCTCACATCGAAACGGGGGCTAGCGTGAGCAGCTTAGTGGCATGGAGGCTCGCCGTCTCCGCTTTTATTTTGGGCCAACGTTCAGCTAAGGTTTCACTGCTGTGTAAAATGTTGCTTTTTCTCGGGATTTGGTAGTCAAAATTCCAAGGTCAGGCTAATTGAAACCAGACTCGTGAGCAACTGCCTTCTTCATAAATTATATTAAACTGTCTCACCAAAAAGGCTTTCACGGCCGTCTTGGTCCATATTTAGCGCCTCCTAATTGGGCCACGAGGGCTCCGCGATGGTTGATTAAGCCGCTCAAAGCGACGTACTGTAGCGGGGGAGGCTAATTCGGCCTGCCGTCGCCAGACTAGCCCTGCGAGTATATATCAATCCGCTTGTGAAAGTGGCTTCCTCCTCCCTCCGACATGTGGTCAGGGCCTATAAACGCTTAAGTGATTTTCCTGCCATTCTGGCCAGATCCGTCAGGATCTTGCCCCGAAAACGTTCGCGGGACTAATGCTTGTTAAAACGCTCGTCCTCTCCCTGACATGCAGAAAAAGCAGAGGCAATAAACATTGGCGGTGTGGGAAGAGGGGAAGCATTCCTACGGGGTCGATCGGGAGACGTGAGGAGGAACCGAGCAACCGAAGGGGTTTCGGCCGCTTGGGGAGTCTGGGAAGGGCTTGGCGTTTTGTTAGCCGATCCGATGGACTCCAGATCTGTCATAGCGGCTGGAGTGGGAAGGCAAGTGGCCCAAGGTGCGGCTAGCTAGCGCACCTTGCGGTAGTTAAAAGCCTTCTCCAATCACCAGTTGACTCACATTTTTCAACACACTGTTTTTTTCCCCCACCACTCTTATCAGAGGCAAAATACTGAGCTGATTGAGTGCTGAGAGAACATCAAAAAGATCTTCTTGTTTTTTTTTACACCTCAACAGCAGGGGGCTGTGGCTTGGGAGTCACACTTTTCCTCACCACCTAAACCCTACTGTTCAAACAGGTGTCGGATTGGATAGCAACGTAGCCGGAGATGAAACGACTCAGAGTGAAAGACGATACGTTGTGTTTCTTTTCTTGGACGCCTATTTAATAAATTCTTGACCTGATCGTCTTGAATTCAGGGAGAGAGTCAGCACCATGGAGGCTCAGACGAGCGACTTAAGCATTGGAAGTGACATGTCCTAGAATCGGGTTCTACCCTTTGCCCTTCATTTGAAGCAGTCTTTGCCTAAATTTAAGTGAAGGAAAATAGGAAAACAAGCTTAAAAATACATGTTGAAATATTGCAGACGCTTTGCTTGGCAACTGTAATTACAACACTAGAAACAAGAGAGAAACTATGAAGGTTTTCTCATCCATTTCCCAAACTATATATAATATTTGGAACAAAGGTGTGAGTCATTTTAGACCTTTCATTATTCACAAGTTCCCATCTGTCTCTTTTCATCCTAAATCCCCTGGACATGTTGCCTTGATTCTCAGGTTCCCCTTGGCTTGGCTTGACTCAAATGATAAACATTGCACAACACAGCCTAAATATCGGTTCAATCAGGAGGCCGAGGCTGAACCATGCTAATTCTCCGAGTTGGGAGGCCCACAAGTAATCCTTCCCCTAATAAAACAGATCCTCTACTGTGTGTTCACTGTCCAGGACACAGCACTTACAGTAAGCAATTAGCAGTTAATGGTCTGTACCGTCCAAGTTTTAGATTAGCTTTGTTGTTTTCCCTTTGACCTCATAAATCATGCGTTCACCTCCAAACTACCTTAAATCACCAAGGCCTGAATTATTCTGTTTAGTTGAGGTCGATTTGCACCAAAGCTCGCTGCAAATGAGCACGCAAGCAAGTCAAGACTGTGAACATGTTAGAAGAGAGGGGAAGATTTATAATGTATTGTTCCTGGATAGATGTTTAACTTTTCATTTTTCTGTAAGGGAAAGTAACAGTTGGATTGCTGTAGTCAACATTTCTTGTTTTTTTTTGTTATACTTGCTCTTATATTTAGATTCAGATTTGGTGATTTATCGTCTTCTTTCCAAGACAATGAAAATACAGTTGCTGCTTCTTTATACTGCACATAAACCACACCACAAAATCTGCCACAATGTATATGCTGCTTTTAAACTCATTTTCTTTTATTTACTTTTATTGTTATATTCAGCGACGTAGCCAGCATTTACTAACAAACTAACAAAAGCATGACTGAAGCGCCAAGGAAAACGAAGATGGTAAAGTGCCATCAGAGGACACAGAAAAGAAAGCGGGAGAGCGATGAAGTAAGAGTCCAGACTAAGGTGACTATTGGCTGAAAGAGCCGGAGCAATGGTGACCTGGCGCTGTTACTGTTGGAGTCTAAATTCTTTGCTTACCATCTACATCTAGTGCGTTCGAGCTTGCTGTGTGTCAGGCCGTGATATTGAAGTCATAGCTGTCCATAAATGTCCATAAATCAAGTTATTCAAGTAGTAGCCTACAGCAGCTAACATGCTAGCTAGTTATCGATAGATAACATGCTAGTTATCGCTAGTCTTCTACTTGTGGGCATTGAATAATACAAATACGGACAAAAGCATCTCCTGTGCAACTAGATAACTGCTAACAGTAGACCATGGGCGTCATGTCTGTCGTCAACTATATTTCTCCAAGTGACAAACAGCTCAGACGCAGCTCTGTCTAATGCCATTTCAGTTGGTGGTGTAACAGTAGGGTGTGCATCCTGTGATCAGAAGGTCGCAGGTTCAAATCATGGACTGGTAAAGTTACCACTGAGGTACTCGTGAGCAAGATACCGTCCCCAACCTTGTTAGCTGCTCAGTGCTCCTTCACGGATGGATCAAATGCAGAGGTCACATTTGGTTGTGCTGCACTGTGTGCTGTGCTGTGGTGTGTTCACAATGACAAATAATCACTCACTTTCACTCTCAGCAGCAGCTAATTTGCGGTTAGGAATACTAATGAGAAATAGCCTGTTCTGAAAGGGACTGAAATAGAGAGATAAAGAGCAGGTGATAATACCTAATCTGAGAGGTATTTTCAGCTTCAGAGACATATTTAGTGAAGCTCATAGACCTATGTTAACTTGTTGAAAAAATTTACAATATGGGAGCTTTAATGTTAGGTGCAGAGCACATCCAGGCCATAACATATCCCTGCCCTGATTACATATATTTTATGTACATTAACTTTCTTCTATTGATTCTTCCATCTTTAAATATTTCTTTAAAGCACCTTGAATGAACTGTGCGTATGATAATATGTCACACAAATTAACTTGCTTTGCCTTTTTAATTTACTTTAATTTGCTTAAAGGAGCGAGTCTGCATTGAACTGGGTTCTGTCTGAGACAAGTTTGCCCTTTCATGTATTCCCCAAGCCGTCTAATTAGACCTGCTACTGGGCTGATGCTCAGCGTTGCTGACCGCTTTGCTTAGCACCATGATTTCATTGCCTCCTGTTGACTTTGACAAGACGCTTCTCCATAAATGATGGCTCAAATTTGACCTCATAGGTAGGCCACATTAATCAAGGGCAACGAATGGACAAGCAATCTACTGCAGCTTTTCCAGAGAGGAGCGCGATGGACTGCTGCCATGGAATGGAGATTTATTGGGTTTCATAACTTGAATGTTATAAAAAGAAATGATTCTATAAGCAATAGTGAAAGTTACACTCACACGTCTGAGAGACCGTCGTAAACTATGTGAGATGATTTTTGGGGGCAAGACCACTAGCACTGGTTATAGCAAGAAGCATTTTTTGGGGGTGGGTAATTACTGTTCCAAAGCCTGTTTCTCTCAGGTCGTGTGGTGAATCCGAATCAGCCGAGGGTCTTAAGTGAAAAATGAAAATGCATAACTTCTTCTACCATGAGAGAGCGAGGTAAAAACCCAGGCTTCAGACAGCTTAGCCCTTTAAATCTCCCTACAAGTGTCTCACACTGTTTCAGATTTCCCTCTGCAGCTTATTGTTTCATCATGCGTGCCATGTTTTGGTGGAATGGAAATGTGAACATAGGGCTGCGTTTGTGGAAAAGCAGATTTGCTTACCGGGGCTGACAGACAGGTACCGAGCTTCTGCCTCCTCCTTCTCCTCCTCTTCGTCCTCCCCCTCCTCCTCCTCCTCCTTCACTGACGGATCTGGCTTTGCCTCGTCTGCTGTTGATCTTTGCAGAATGCTTTAAAATCCGCGTGCCTCCGGGGTGCAGATGTGCACAGCGCTGAAAGGACTTACAGATGTGCGGGTCATATTTCATTTTTGAATGGAGAGCTAAGGGGTGACACCATGACTGCTTTTGAAAGGGTGATTAAGTCGCAGGAATTCCAACCAAGTGCTGTTGGTAGGGTTTGTTCGAAGGCCTGACTCTCGAAGGCTCCTTCCTCGCCAAAGCAGCGCTAGCTTTGACGTTGCCGAACCTCCCGGCAGGGGAAACGCTTCGCTCGTTTCTGTCCATTTTAAATCCGCCTGTAATTGATGTTTTACAGCGAGGGGTGAGCGGGAATAGATTCCCCTTCAAGCCGTGCCCCTGTTTAACTTTGCAAACGTAACACGCCCTCATGCAGCCCACTGCGCTCTTGTTTACGTCCGATCTGATCTCGACCCTTGAACTTGTATGCTAGAATTAGCTTCAGGCAATTAAACTTTAGTGTGCAATGCCCGTTCTCTTGGCCATAAAAGGGCAGGGATACAGCACTTGGGGCCCCGTGGTGCATGAGGGCCCGGGATGCAACAAAAGCATGCAGGACTTCATTGCTTCATAAAACATTCCTATCAAAGCTTTGCAGGACATTTGCACAGAAATAACACTTTCAAGAGGGGAGAATAAGAAAGAGGAAGAGAGGGAGGGAGGTGGAGAAAGTCAACATTGAGAAAATTATTGTCAGGCTGTATATCAAAAGGGAACAGTTCGTGTTCCAGGCGAGGCGTGAAACACCGGCTTGCTATTGGCCCTCTATTCGCCTTCACGTTTTCAGTCTGCGAGGGACGATTGAAAGCGTGATGGTAGTGGCCTCTGAAATGGCGGTGGGATTTCAGAATGAGAATGTGTGTTGTACAGCACTGTTGAAAAGTCCGAGATGGTGTGTGTGCACTGGTTTGTTAATTTCAGATCTGGGGAACAATCAGTTTTGCTTGTTTAAAATTTACTCTCCATTCAGAATGTGATGTTTGGGATGGAGTTATGGTTCATCACATCTTGATTCCCAGAAAACCTGTTTTTTGATGCCAAGCAATAAATTGTGCAATAGATAAGGTCTCAGATTCATCGTTAGCCAGTTGCTGTGACATTTAATTCATAAAAAGTTGTGAAAGAAATTGCAAATTTTACATTAATGATATTAGTGCCCCTACAATCCGAAAAATAGACCTCCTGTGCATCACTTTTCGTTGATATATACATATGTTCATTTATCACTGAATATACGGTCCGTATAGATCAATATATGTGACCCGATCTGCCGTAAAGAGTCGGAAGTCGGCGTTCTATTTATTTAGATACGGGCCGATTATGTTGAAAAACATCACAAAAATAGCAATTTTTCTTTTTTTGAGACCAGATTAATTTTGAAGATCTTTTCTTTCATATAAGACCAAAAAAGAAAAATCGATATTTTTGATGTTTGTCAACATAATCGCCCCATATCTAAATAAATAGAACGCCGACTTCCGACTCATTACGGCAGATCGGGTCACATATTGTTGTGGTCTAGTGGTTTGGAGAATCACTTTTGGACCAAGAGGTTGTAGGTTTAAATCCTACCTCTGGTACCACCACCATTGGTTCTCTACTGGCGCAAAGCAGAGACCAACCCTAGGCAGGCGCCAACACACCGCAGGTCACACACACTCACACATTCATGCTCTCAATCACACCTTACGGGGCCAATTTAAAGTTGCCAATTAACCTATACGGCATGCTTTTGGACTGTGGGAGGAAACCGCAGCCCTGGGTGGAAACCCACAAAACATGGGAAGAGCATGCAAATTCCACACAGCAAGGCCCTATGGCCGACCCAGGGATCGAACCCAGGACCTTCTCGCTGTGAGGTGGCAGTGCTAACCACTTCGCCACCATGCCGCCCTGTGCTAAGACATATGACATTTAAATGTGCTTTTAAAAGAAATACTCTACAAGAAAGCTTAAGTTAACTCTAAACTGTAATGCTCAAGTGGCAAGTTAATGTTCGTCAGGTTAGAGCTGTTGACCAGAACATTCTTTTAATGCTTAGCATTGGAAGCTTGAGTAGTCTAGTGTTCCTCTACAGCCTTGGGACACTTTTCCCTAATGTGAAGTGTGCAGCTTTAGTGCCCAACAAACTGGAGAATTGATTCCACATTCGCTCCTGTAATGGAAACAAGACGGAACATGAGCAGAGGTGGCGAGTCTAAAGGGGGTCTGCTCACCCAACACTCACTATCTGGAAATGAAGCTGCTTTTGATACGTGTGTGCATCGATTCAATATCAGACCCAGCTGCACGTCTGTAGCGAATGACTCCGTGCTTACGGAGCCCGTGACTGATTATTCCGTAGCCACCATGGGATTACAGGATCTGGCTTGCGGCCATCGTAATATGCTACGGTTATGACCTGGTTACAACCATATAATTTGAGTCAGTGTAATGAAGAAGCGAGTCACATTTCTCTCTTGGGCCACTTAGCCCATCCTCATTCGCTTTTGGGAACCTCAAAGCAGCGCTGATGCTAATATTGCTAATTAGCAACCCAGGGAGAAGCCTTTGTGTTTCTGCATGCAGGCCTGCCTCAGCGTTTTAGTGTTGAACAATGTACACATTTGCTTTTCTTGCGGCCTTAGCTCAAAAGCTCGGGAGGATTGGAGCGCTGAGACGCAGCTCCCAGTCCAGCGCATCGACATTCTCTTCATCATACTTACTGATCGGCCCTAATGAAGTGCGGCTAAACCCAGCCCTGAGAGCAGCGTAGGGCTGAAGAGGTTGCCAGGTATTGACTGATTTTCAGGCCAAAGATGAGAGGTTAGCTCGCACCGTTAGCCTGATTATGAACCTGGACCTGATTCAGCATATCACTGATCTGCTCTTTGCTTGACCTTCTGTAAAAAAAGCAGAAATTTGCAGCTTCAGCACAAACCTCTGGCTAGAATTTTCCTTCTGGTCTGAAAATACTTCCTCGTATTGATATACGCTGATCAGCCATAACTTTATGGCCACCTGCCTAATATTGAGTAGATATGCAGCTATGAAACCACATACACAACACACTGGGATGCAGTATGTGTTACGCCAAATTCCTGTCAGAATCTACATTAACATTCTCAACAATTTCAGCTACAATAGCTCTTTTGTTGAAACAGAAAACACAGACAGCCTTTTGATGGTTCACCAGTTTTTCTTTCTTGAACCACAACCGACTTCCATTTCCTAATTACAAGGACAGTCTCCCGGAAGCTCACTGGAACTTGGGGTTAAGGGTCTTGCTCAGGGCCCTAGTGATGGTGGAGGTAAAATTTGAACCCACAACCTTGTGGTCCAGAGGTGAGTATCTTAACCACTAGACCACCACTAACATTTTCAGACGTTTGAAAAAGGCAATCTTTTAATGAAAACAAACTTCTTTTTCAATATAAGGTGGTGGCGTAACGGGAGGGTGTTCGCCCCATAATCAGAAGGTGACACGTTCGAATCCAGGACCAGTAAAGTTACCACTGAGGAACTCATGAGCAAGGTACGGTCCCCAAGCACTGCTCCCTGAGCGCTGCCCTTGTCAGTGCACCACAACAAAATGTGACCTCTACATTTGACCAACCCGTGAAGGAGCAGTGGGCAGGTTTTTTTTTTTGGCAACACCCAGGGGGCAGTGCTTGGAGATGGTACCTCGCTCATGAATACCTCAGTGTTAGCTTTACCTGTCTGGGACTTGAACCTTGGACCAACTCCCCAACCGTTACACTACCAACTGCCAACTACCAACTGCTTTGCTGGACATTGCAATATGAATTAGATCTGTGTCTGTGTGATTTGATGTGTGTCTGTTCAGTTTGGATTCATTGATCATTTAATTGATATCAATATAGATCGATATACTGTATCATGGGGCAGTTGGTGGTGTAACGGTAGGGCGTTCACCCCGTGATCAGAAGGTCACAGGTTTGAATCCAGGGCCGGTAAAGTTGCCACTCAGGTACTCATGAGCAAGGTACCGTCCCCAAGCACTGCTCCCCGGGCGTTTGTTAGCTGCCCACTGCTCCTTCATGGATGGGTTAAATGCAGAGGTCACATTTGGTTGTGGTGCACTGTGTGCTGTGCTGTGTTGTGTTCACAATGACAAATAATCACTCACTTAAATTATTACACCTCTGTAGTTTAAATGCTGTGACCCAGTCATCTTGATCCATGTCAGAATCATTCAAATCATTGCACTTGTTCTTTTTTTGTCTTTCAGCACATCAATTTCTAGGACAAAATGTTCAGTTGCTGCCTAATATATCCCACTTACCGCCAGGTGACGCTGTAATGAGGTAATCAATGTTATTCACTTCATCTGTCAGTAGTCATAACGTTACTGATCGCTGTGTAATCTTATGTCAGAGCTGCTCAAGTCCACCTATAAAAATCAAATATTTAAGTGATGTGATTAGACTACATTATATATACTATAAAGAGTTTTGCACAAAAACATTATTTTTTTTATTGTGTCACTTGTTTATTTTGAAATATAAAATGCCCACATCACCTATAACACCCTCTGCCAGCCTCAACACCCCCCTCTCTTGAAAAAGCCTCGTTCCAAGCCACACTTCTGCGTATTTGTGTTGGTATAGCTGCTGCGCCTCTATCAAACCTCCCACAGCTTCTGAACAAAGCACTAAAACTTTATCTGCACAGCGTGGGGGGGATGCAAAACCGAGATGTTTTTGATGCTGCACCGTATTTGTAGCGCTCTCCAGGAACGCAGGGTGAGCGTTAAGTTACCAGAACCGCATCTCCGAATAGCAGTAGGGGGTGGAGTCGTGCGCAGCAACCGCAAATAGATGCAGTTCTCTGGAATACGTTCTGTGTTTACTCTCATTTTTCCATCAAAGACAACCGTGCAAAGAAGAAACTCCTTTTAACAGCTCTACTGTATCTACTGTTCATTAGGAAGCGTTCCAAATATGACCTCACGTGACAGGTTATATTGAAGTATTGTGAGCATATGTAAAGCACTGCCTAAAGTTTAAAATGAAACAGAGGATGTGCAGGGCTTTGAGCATGCTGGTTTTCTTACCTTTGTGACTTGCAAACTTTCCGCAAAGTCAAATATATCATCTGCTTCTGTTTGGTTAAGGAGTACTATAACACTATCTAACTATTTAACACTATTTGCCAAAACTGAGTAATAATAATGGATAAATAAATGTTTTTCTCCATTTATTTATTTAATGTTTTGTACCTTGCAACCGATTGCAAGTATGACCAACAAATTAATGTTTTCGTTTTTGTAGTGAGTAGATCATGCATAACCTCCACAAGACTTTTATAAGAAATGAGAAGGACCAATGAAAATTTACAACCAAAATTAGAAAGCCATAAAATCAGTCCGGTCTTCAGCGTCCCGGCCATTATATGTAAAATATTAGGGCCCCCAGACCCCCACTCCAGGGTGTCCCCTCTAAGTCCGGTCCCAATTTACCATCTGTAGAGTTTAAACTACACAACTAGAAAGTTTATACTAACAGACTGTGTCCCGATTCCTGTTGTGAAATACACAGGTTTGATAACTTACTTCCAAAACTCAGTTGTGAGACTCAAGACTAAAGTCTGTGTCTCTTTAACACTACAACATTTTCTGTCACTAGCAACTGAATCAAAATCTGCAGACTAGGCCTGACTATCCCTGACTCGCACACACTCTTTCCCTGACTAAGAATCAGGAGCTGAAATTGGACTAAAAGTGGAGTTGTGCAAACGCACCTTTAGAGAATAGTGCATTGATCTAGTCTTGCTGATGCAAAAGTTTGTAGAAGTTTCAGAGAAGTTTGAGAGAATGCCACTGAGGTAAAAGTCTTATATGCCACTATTGCAACAAAGACATTTTTGGTTTGTCTTTATGGTTATGAGTGTAAAACTAGCTTTCATTATAATAAACCCTTCATGAAAATTAATTTTTTGAATACACAACAAATCTAGACATGGCTCAAAAGGCTGATCTAATGACAATGTTTTTGTCTCCCTTAAGAAAGACATTTCTCCACTGATTTTGACACGGTTTGAGCCTGACAGTGACCCCGCGCCCCCTCGCTGCCCGTCGTAAGCAGAGCGGCTTGAACACAAACCGGTGGCGTCCCGCACATCCCAGTGATTCAGAGCGTTTCCGCAGGGAGCATGATTTACAGCTTTGCCTTTTTCATTACAGAGATGCAAGCATGCGTTCAATCTGTTTTTTACGAGGTTCAAGTTGTTTAAAGGAAGTCCAAAAAAACGGCAATCAGAGAGCAGGTCCCTCATGGTGCATGGCTTTTATTTAACAGCTCCAGGACTCCCTGGAACTTTCCGCTGCAGAAACAAAATAGGAAATAATTTCAGCCACGGGGCTGCCGCCGACTCGCTCCACAGATGGTTAGAGTTAACAAAGCTTCCTCCCCGTCAACCTCCTGGGGAACAGATTCTCCTCTGTGCAGAAAAAGCGGCAAATTCCCGCCTGATATTTATTGGTGGAGAGTCTCTTTTTTCCCTCCAGGTTTGTCATCTAGGTTTGACTGGAAAATGCCTGACGGTGGTTAAGGCGTATTTCACAGAGTACAATTTATTACACGGACAATTTATTGCAGTGACCTGTTGTCTCTTCCTCCCTGCTCTAGACGTATAAGATATTTTCATCGCGGGGAAAGAACCTGGAAAAAGATCAACCAACACAGTGTAACATCTTCAGTGGCGCTTCAGACATCACAGGTCCTCAATTTGTATCTACGTGGAGCATTTAGATCTATTAATTTCATTTCTTGTCGGCTTGCGTCAGAGACATAAAACGTCTTGGTCATAAAACTCGACATTAAAAAACACAGTGTTCCTTTGTTCCTGGGAATGACCCTAGCAATGATCTGTGTGTTTTCTGTGCCCGTGGTCACATAACGATGGAGATTGAGAGAAAGAGAGACATGCAGAGTTTGAGAGAGAGAGAGAGAGAGAGAGAGGGAGAGAGATGTACAGAGTATGAGAGAGAGAGAGATGTACAGTGTGTGAGAGAGAGAGAGTTGCGAGAGAGAGAGCAGTGTGTGAGAGAGAAAGAGAGAGAAACGTACAGAGTGTGTGTGTGTGTGAGAGAGAGAGAGAGAGAGAGAGAGAGCGATGTACAGAGTGTGAGAGAGAGAGTTGAGAGAGAGAAAGAGAGAGAAACGTACAGTGTGTGTGTGTGAGAGAGAGTGTGTGAAAGAGAAATGTACAGTGTGAGAGAGAAAAAGAGTGTGTGTGAGAGAGAGCGAGAGATAGAGGGATGTACAGAGTGACAGAGTGTGTGTGTGTGAGAGAGAGAGAGAGAGGGAATGCTTCGAGAGAATGGTTCGAGAGAGGTACAAGCAGAACAAGAGAGTGCAAGAGGGCAGAATGAGAGTAAGAGAAAGAGGTACAAAGAGAAAGAGATGATAAGGAGGAGGTACGGAGAGAGAGAGAAAGAGAACTAGAGAGAGAGAGAGAGAGAGAGAGAACAGAAAGGGTGGTACAAGAGGCACTGAGATAAAGAGCGAGCGGTACCACTAGAGAGAGAGTGTAACTGTATCCACGACTGATTAATTTGGTCCCCACAGTACTATTAAAGACACAACCTGCAGTGAATCATGTTCAATTTCACAGAGTGCGAACTCTGGCTCAAGCCATTTTAATACTCCCAGGAAAAAGATGTTTCTTAATAAAAACCTACATTTCTGCAGATTATTTTTGGGTGCAAAGTCTGTTTTATGCCCCGGTAAATGTACACGTTTATGAAAGTGTTGCTTGACTTACCACTGAGGACTGTAGCGACATCTTAAACCAATTCGTTTGACTATTTCGTATGGAAAATTAACCAGCTCCTCTGGAGGAGCACTTTTCCATGTCACCGCCATTGAATACATTGCTGTTTTATAGAGTCGGGCCTTGTAGAGTCCCTACAGCACACTTACAGCCTCTTGAAAATGCAGTTTTATATACTTTCAAGGGCATTCGTTATTCATCGATGCAAGGCAATTATTCAGCTGCTGGTAAAAGTTCGACGTAAAGCCTGAGCTGAAGTAGATGTGTAATTATTATCATTATATTGCATTTAGATCATAATGCAGACAGAGTGATGGCTTCTCACTGACACTCTTCTACAGTGACGTTACAGGGCGTGTGTGAAGGTAACAGTATAATGCAGCTGTCCCGTGGAGCAGTGACACCTGGAGCCGATGCGGTTCCAGTGGGAAACGGGCTGGAGTGGAATATGATTGAACATGAACGAAGCGGAATTTGATTCCTCGATCAGGCCGGAGCGGGGAGAATGCCGCCTGACAGCGTGAACTTCAACATGCAGCCAGCTCACTCTGAGTCATGCCAGGACTGCAGTGGGATTAGCTGGAAGGAGATAGCAAACTTCCACTTGAAACAGCTCGATGGCCTCGTGGGGAAGTGGAAACTCTTATTCCAGTGTGCTGGTGAATAAACATCATCAGTGAATCAGAAAATCAATTTGTAGGCCTTAGACTGCACTATACTTCTACACTACTACAGTTCGTACTTCAAAAAATATATATTAATGTACTTCTTTTTAGATATCATTTACTTATTTGGGAGAAATGGCATAATCAAATTAATTCATATGCCACGTAAATTATGTCAGTGCATTAACTTAAAAATAACTTAAAAATACATGTAATCAATTCTTACTGGTAAGAAAAATAAGGTTAGTGCCAGACAGAAACACTTCCTTATCCATTTGGCATCTATCTGGATACAGAATAAAATTATTTGATAACAAATAATACATTTTTACATATGTAATTTTTCCTATGTACCCTCTAATTATAAAATGGAAAAGATATTTTCTGATCAATTGAAAATTAAGAAATGCTAAAGTTTTGCGTCATTTTGAGCCGATTTCGACTCATTTTGGCCTATAAAATGAGCTGCTTTTGGCCTTTCTGGAAGAGAACTACATTTTTGCGAATGATGCCGTTCCGTATTAGAGTCGCGAGTGCTAACACGAGTGTTTACATCACAAATAATGTAATTAATGCCTTTTTACGCAATTACTTCAGTTTTTGTGCGTTTTTCATGTACAGAGGAATGAATATAATGTCCGGTAAGTTCAAAGTCTTGTGATTCTGATGGCATGTGTGTGGTTTCTGTAAGTTAAAGGGATTCTGAGTTATTAAAACACTAATTAATGAACAACACAAAATGCTTTGTTTGTGGTGTCGGCTGGTCTCAAAATAAAATTCCAAGTCCTCGTTGTCCGAGTCCGAGACAAGAACGAGACTTTTAAAAACCTGAGTGCTACAACGCTACTCCAGGTCACTGGAGAATGTTAACAACTCTGTGTAAGAACATCAGATAAATGCTATAGATGTAAGACTGATCGCTAAGCAACTGCTGATCAGCTGCTGACTAAAGAGAAAAAAAAAACACAGAGGGCCGGCTCATCGTCATTCATATACTCCTCTTTTCCAAGATGCTGTCCATCAAGCCCAATTCTCCACAGGGGTGAACATACTGAAAAATTCATTAGGCTCGGGTGCGAGTCTCAGTCAGAAGGGCTCGGCTCCTGAGTTAAGCATCTTGCTTCATGCACAATTACCGGCTGCCTTTGTCTTCTCCCTGACACTTCACCATAAGTGTCCATAAATGAAGCTTCGTTGGCACTGGACCGCTCATCCACACTACAAAGTATTAGGACCCCCTAAGGCACTTGTGAGAGTGAGAGCTTGTGAGAAAGCAGATAGGAAGAGAAATTGAACCAGATCAGAGGTGTCTATGTTACTGCTGTGCAATCCCGTAATTGGCTCCAATTTGTCATGGGGCACAAAAAAATACATCCGGTGTACGATTTATCCGCAAGAAACGCACCCACCCTTTATTTGGTGCTCTACTGTTGGCTTATGAATATCTTCCAGTGGATAAAGCTTTCAGAAAATAATATTTTACTTTCAATTCATGAGCTGTAACCTTAGAGGGGTACAAGGCAGCTCCTGTTAGTATCAGATCAAAGTTATGAGAGGGAGAGAGAGAGGGCGAGAGAGAGGGAGATTCACATAACTATTAATGAGTGCTGGAAAAGTCTGCCTCGTGTCAGGGCCTATAATGGAAGACAGTGGGGAACTTTAAGTGAAAGCATATGCCTCCCCTGCTTTAGACGGAATAACTTTTACAGTATGTTGCAGCTCAGAGAAATGTAATAATTTGCAGACCATTAACAAATTATCCAATAATACTTGACTTTTATGGTTTTTTACAGTCTGAAAATCTTTGAAAGGATAGTCAGTGTAGAGCACAATGAAAGGCAACAACCATCAAAAGCATGTGCAGCGCTAAAGAACTAATGTGAGCTGTTAAGCGCGGCACCGAGTTTCCTCAAACTGCTATTGCTCCCAGAGTATTGTGAGCACTGTGGGCTCACTCATGGGAAAAATTGATTTAAAAATCACCAAGATGTGAGAAATAGCATTTTGGGGAAACTGAGTTAGGCAATATTGGGAGAAGAATGAAGGTTTGTCTTTTAAATTGTGGCGGAGCAATTTTGACTCTAATTGCAGTAGTTAGTGGAGTTTGTCCTCTACAGAAAGCTGCTTTCCTGCAAAACTTTTTGTCATAAGTGCGTTCAAGAAAAACTGATATGGGGCGTATCTGGATTTGGAAAAACCAAAATTACCATCTCCCTGGAGCAACTTGGGGTTAAGAGACTCAGTGGTGGTAGTTCTGGCGGTAGGATAAAACTGGAAATGAACGTACAACCTCTTGACTCATCTGCAAGTATCCTCCCACTAGGCCCCACCACACCAGCCACAAATATGGCCCCTGGATGGTGCAGAAACATTTTAATTAACCTTCATGGCTAGCTAGTGATAGAAAATCAAATTGTTAAATTTATGCTTTCTTGAGTTTATATGAATTTTTCTAGATTTGTCCAGATTTTTGTGGCTTTGAGAGGACATTTTTGTATGTTAGGATCAATTCTCACAATGAAAAATACTTTAACTGGAAATATCTTGTTTGAAAAAACCAACGAAAGATTTGGTTTTCTTTACAGGGAGTTAAGATTAAGATTTATTATAAGTATAGTATTATTTATATCTAGTGATAAAGAGTCAGTGGAAGGACCTCACAAAAACTTGTAAGATGTGACAGACTGTGTGTGTGTGTATTTGAAGAATGTGTGTTGTAACAATGAATTGCTAACACAGAGGCTATATAGAATCTGCAAACAGCCGTTTCCCACACTTTCGTTCATCATCTGAGCAAGAGCAAGTGAAGCAGAAAGACAATGCAAGTTCACATTAAAATTTATCACATTTTGCTAACTGAACATCTGCCTCAGAGGTCCTCGATCTTAACGCCGCATCTCAGATATTTATGAACAAGGCTTGCTTTTCCGCTGGAATCTGTTTTTATTTTTCCCCCTCTTGTCTTCACTAGAGAATTATGCATACGAGTGCAGCTATCCCTCAGAGAGACAAGCGCATGGGGGGAGATTATGTTGAAGAATGAATGGCGCATATTTATTGAGATATTACAGAGCAAGAACTCCTGCATAAAATCTTAAGTTGACAGGGGATTCATGTTTGGGAAATGAAACTTGAAAACACTACTATATTTCAATGCGAATGGTGCTGTCCTTTTGGGTTGGTGAGGCTGGCACTGGTAAAACCATAAGGCAGCTTGTGTTGTGAAAGCGGTCGTCCCCCTTGGCTTCCCCCTCGGCTAATGCGTTCACCTTGTCCAAACATCTTCGCATGTCACTGATGTGATATCCGTTGCGGCTCGCCATATCCATGCATATTTCTTCTGAGTGGGGCCTGTCAGGAAGAGGATGAGAGTGTCAGCTCTGAATTACGCCAGTGGGCTTTGATGAGGAACGGGGCCCATGCCGGCCCCATGCTGGCCCTGCAATGGCCCCCTGTGGACACAACAGCCCTCCTCATCCTGAGCTGTTTCCTCTGCATCTCCTGCTCCTCCACAGGCTCGAAGGCCATGATAGATATGATGTCGCCACCTGTCAGTGCCTTGAGAGGTATATTACACCAAAGCAACATCAGGATTTCCTCTTCCATATACAGTAGCTCCACCTATAACAAACAAAGTTTTGAGGTGCTATTTTTGTCAGGTATTTGTGAGATATTAACTACATGGTAATGTAACTGATCATAATATTTGCATTATTATCTAATACTGCACTTACCTGCAACCCATCCCCTACCTGAAAGCAAATGCTTAGACTCTAAGTTTCTTTTAATCTAAGCAGTATTTTTTCTATAAAAGCATTTTTATCCTTTTGAGGACTGAAGGTCTACAGACCACAGAGGCATTTAAACAACATGCATGAAGAACATATTAGAAACAAATCTAAGAATATCATTAGTGACCTTTCTCATCCACTACACAGTGAATTTGAACTCAGGGAGGCATCTAAAATTACCAACAGCGAATAGAAACATCTATCAGAAATCCTTTGTCCCCAGTGAAGTTAAGGCGATAAATAAAACTGGGATTTGTGTCTAGGACCCAGATCTATATTTATTTACTTATTTTTAATTATGCCTATACAGTATTTGTATGAAATGTATTGTCTGACCAGTCGTCGGCCGATATTGGTTTTTAATGATATGTCTCTATGTCCTTATGTTGTTATATATTGTATGTCATGATGACTCCAAAGGTAAATTTCCACATTTGTGGATAATAAAGTTTTTGTATTTGTATTAAGCATTGCAATGTCTTAGTTTTTCTTGTTATTTAGGGGACAATGAGGACATCACAACCACATTAACCCCCCAATCTCTTTCTCCTTCTAGCAGATGCTCTTATCCAGAGTGATTTACAATTCCTAGTTACAAGGATAGTCTTCCTGAAGCAACTTAGGGCCTTGTTCAGAGCCTCCTGGTTTCTAGGCAGGTATCATACCACTCTCTCTCTCCCCTTTACTTATTATACACACTTATTACACCTTAACACATTCATTTCCACAACTGATTCTATGCATTTCATTTGTCTCATCTTGCATGAAGTGCCTAGTGAAATGTTTTGTGAGCTTACTTAGATGCAATGTGCTATATGGCACTAAATAGACTTTATTTTCCAGTTAAGCTAATATGGTCCTGATGCAGACAGGAACACAGTTTACTGGCAAATAGAGAGCTCTCATAAAATCTTATATCTGTGCATGAACAAGGAATGTGAATCTGCTGTGTGTCAGAAACACGTGGACATGTGGAAAAGGCAGTGGTAGTTACTGTCTATACCTTGTCCAATAAAGCCCCTTGATACATCAGACTAATCATCTGATCTCCTATATCGCTATAGAAACCGTGGGAAGCTAACATCAATTCCAAAGGTCAAGAGAAGTTCAAATCTTAATGGGTTGAAATGATGAGGTTACACCTAAGTCTTGTTCAGTTAATAGATACTGTATATAGTCATTAGAGAGTCATGAGATACTGTACTTATATATATACTGTGTGATCAAACCTCACATAGGTTTCCATAAGATTACACACTAGATGTTTAACCGTAAGGCTTTGTGTCAGAGACTTTGATTCTGCAGGTTTTTTCAGAACCAGATTAATTTTGACCAGATATGTTCACACATTTACACATCTAATTTGGCTTCCATTCAGTGTTCTGTAGAGAAAATAACTGGTAAAATGTACTTATGCTTTCTAATGTTCAGTACAATTTATACACCAGATCAGCAGAAAACCAAGTCATAATATCTTAATTTTGATTCAATTATAATTACCTATGCTAATCTACAGTACAGATAGTGTTCGGGATAATAGTGTTAGGACATGTCTGCAGACAAAGGTTAAACCGATTTTAAAATCCAGCTTTGTCTTGCTCTCAGTACTACTATTCCAGACCTGAACGAGGCTGTTAACTACCAGTTGATCCAGGAAATCTGTCTATTTAATGGGAAATGTAAATTTCTCTGGATAATATTGTCTGAAAAATGTAAAAAAAAGAACATCCACTGAAGTTGTAAAACTATATGAGCAGGCCCATGTTCAAGGAGGCGCATTTAGTAGAGTATAGGGTACAGTTAATATAGCTATAACCTTATTATAGTATAGTATGAATATAGTCATTATTAAGTCAGGTTTCAATTCTAAATATTCAAACAATCCAGTGTACCACTCATTAATTCCCATCTGCAGTGGGTTTTAAATAGTGAGATCAACACTCTCTTCAGCACTTCTACTGGATGAACCTGAATGCCACACTCCTACTTATAACTCTGATACTGTGAAAATCTGAAATCAATATTCACTATTTCACTCATACGAGCAAAGCATTGTAATCATCTTACTGTTGTTAAGATTCTTTACCTACTGACTTTCTGTAGCAACCTTAAGAACAAAATGTAGTGGAGTCCAGGTTCGTCAAGTTCAAGTCCTAGACAGTGCTTTGCTCTCACCCTTTAAAATCTGGGACTATTAGATCCTGACTGAATACAATACTGCAGCAAAAAAACTTTAAACTTGAGAACAAATTAAAGATGAAAATATAGTGAATCATTGTATCCCGTTTGGATGTTTGCCTGCAGAACTTCTCAATCCGCATCACCACAGCAGCGGGTTTGATGCTACTGTACGGTGATTGGTTAACAGAAACACCAGTTTCATTTGAACCGACCAATGAGCTTCCACTGCGTCATTTGCATATTACCGCCCAAACTGGAGCCGTTAAAAGTGCGAATCGTGGCGTGGGGGAAATGTGTTGATAGACGGTGGAGAATCCCAGCTATAGTTTGGAGGTTAAATGTGATTGTAATCCTTTAGTAAACACCTCAGTAAGATAGTTAGTGGAAACGAACATCTGTCCCTTAATTTGTGATGTTAATCCAGTCAGAAATGAGTTTAACACAAAAGCAAAACCAACAACAGCCGACGCCCTTGCTGTAAGTAAAATGACGCTTAATTTCCAGCAGCAAACCGTTAAGATTTGAGAGGCTCCGACCTGTATTTTGTATTAGTCTGTTTTTTTTTTTGGAAATGGTTGCTTTTAAAACGTTGTTTGGATGAAACACAATTTACGTAATACATGCTGTGTTTGTTTGTAAACCGTGTTTGTGTCTGTGAGGGAGTCGTGATTATGGCGCTGCACAAACGACTAACAAGCTGACGGTAATATATTAATAAACGAAGTCGGAGGGTTGTAACAAGAACAACCAAGTGTGACAACATTACCTCAAAATTTACACGTAAACGACACGTCGGATGATAATTTCTAGGTTTCTGTGAAGGAAGAAAAAGAACGTGAACTGTGACGCAGTGGCAGGCGATAGTCAAGGCAGATTTTAACCTCAATAACCAAAAGCAGTTATTTTTAAATGAGTAATTTTTATCTTTTCCGATATTTGCAAGAACCCTTTCTTTAAAAAGTGTTTGCCCTCATGAGAGCCACTCTCATAAGAAAAGTGTCCTTACCCTGTTGAAAAAAACTAAAAAACTCTACTGTC
Organism: Distichodus sexfasciatus; assembly: GCA_032718565.1. NCBI lineage: Eukaryota > Metazoa > Chordata > Actinopteri > Characiformes > Distichodontidae > Distichodus > Distichodus sexfasciatus. The sequence continues at coordinate 2,428,815 of JAVGVS010000033.1, forward strand.
ATTTAGGGGATAATCAGGTTCTCACGACTGCCTCCTAAATCTCACCTCTCTTGTAGGCAGGTTTTTTTGATAGTTTGTCAGGACCTGACTGACCCATAAACGATAGCAGAATAGAAGTTTGTCGTTTTTGTGACTACGAGGTTCCTTGGTTTGTTTAAAAAGTGGGAGTGATTATTTGTAATTGTGAACACAGCACACATTACACCACAAGGAAATGTGACTTATGCATTTGACCCATCTGTAAAGGAGCAGTGGTCAGCATCTGTGGAGCTGTGCTTGTACCTTGTTCTTGAGAACCTCAGTGGTAGCTTTACTGGTCCGGGATTCGAACCGGTGACCTTCCAGTCATGGGGCGAACGCTACCAACTGCCTCCACTGTTTCTTTCAAAATATTAAATGTGAGTCATTGAAACTATTGACGTAGCGTAAGATGTGAGATGTGACTGACAGACCACCAGTATGTGCGTGATCTGAGTTTGTAATATTTCTGTGAACTTCTTTGTTGTTGACACAGTCTAATGATTCTTCTTGTTTTAGGTTTTTGGCTTGAAGTTCCCCATGTGAGCTCAGAGTTCTGACCTGCAGCTGTAAGTTTTCTCAGATACACTTACACGTAGTTAAAGCTGTTTGTCTTCCTATTGATTTTATCATCGTAAAATTTTTATGTAAACACACTGGCTTGACAAGAGTAATTGTAAGTGTCAGTGAAGTCAATTCAAGCCCATAAAGTTATTCTAAAAAAAGCATGAATTTTGTTGATGAAAAAAGAAAATGTTTGAACACACCGTGACTGCCATTTTAAACAATTGAAAGCCAACACAGTGATTGAAAGTCTCACACTGTTGTCATTGTTGTTGTTTTGTTGAAAGAAAAAACATTTCATTTTACACTTTTCCCCCCACCTTGTTTGAGATGAGGCCAACTGTGTGACATTAAGGAAGAGTGAAAGATTTTTTTTTCCCATTGTGAAATGGAAAAGTCATGGCCATAGTCTGTTTCAGAAGCTACCAAATAAACACATTAGACTTCAAAGAGGAGGAAAGGAAGCAGATAAAAGGCAACAGTAAGACTGAAATGGAAACCAAAACACTGGGTATCCCTTTCCCCTAGAAAAGCAGACGGGTGTTGAAATATTAACACCAAAAAAAACACTCCAGCTCGGACAGCTCAGTTGGTGGTTAAAAGGTGTGGATGTCTGCTGTGTCATCAGAACGGACTGATGGGCCAAGCTGGCCGAGACTGAACAGAGGCGATTTTATGCCGCTCTGAATGTTTGACGAATGTCCGGCCTCTCAAGTTACGTTTGCATGGCTGTAACTCAAAACTTAGTATAGGATGGTAATTTTCTTGAAAAGAAATTTAATTTAAATTCCAAATGGAGAATGCTCAGATGCTTTTTGTAGTTTCCTTACCTTAATAACCCACAAATGATTCAACTTATCTGAGTGGTGTGTGTGGACAAGTTTTTAGATAGTTTTGAAGACCTGACTCGTTAGACTAATTTTGTGATTTTATAAGGATATTTTTGTGTGCGAGAACCAACTCTTATTTAGGAACCTTTGTAGATGAGATTTATTTTTGGGTTTTATTTAATAAGTGTGAAAAGGATTTTTGTAGCTTTGTGAGATATGAGGCAACATTTCAGCAATTACTTGAAAAAGCTAAGAGTAAAAACATTTGTTATTAGGCACTGAAGTTATGCTTAAGGATATGGTGTAGCTTGAAAATTTACATCTAGAAATACCTCACAAAGATAGCCAGATGTGGCTGTGTGTTTTGCAAAAAAGTTTTCTACTTTAACAGTCCAGATTCACTGTCAGTTCTCACACTAGCCTAATTAACAGCAGTGTCTCAGTTGGGAGGTCGTGAAATCTTACTAACTCTGTAATACGCTTTCCTCTGGGGCAATTAGCCCTCGAGTTCCAGAGTCCTTCCACCAAGAGAGTTGAAAACCGCTCTGAGGTTTCTCAGAACACTCCGGGGTGGCTGGGTTTTCCTCCTCAGATCAGAGCCGTCCCCTGATAGCTGAGGCCTGTCAGGAAAGCTGTGGTTAAGTCTCTTAAGCGCAGCGCGTACGAGACCGCTACCAGCCTCCTGCCACGCTTGGGTTAAAGTGAGCTCTCACAATAACACAAAGCCTGTTACTAGAACTCAAGTTCATAAGGAGCACTTATTTATGTCTCGCAGGCAGTGTGTGTGTGCAGTGCTGTATATCAGACTGGATATAGTAAGGAATGCTTTTATAAACCTCACCTTTAAGGTCTCTGTGCTTTTATTGAAAGCAGTGATTTATTAACTGGGATTGTTTTTGGCTGACAAATTATGCATGTGTTACTGAACAATGTTTTCGATTTCAAAATGATTACTAATGAACATGCGCAATGTTATTTATAATATTATTTTACTCTACCTTCATTACTCATTTAGGAGGCATTCTTTGTGCAGTTTTGGCACACAGTTGTGTGCTGCGCTGATAAGCGGTTAAGGGATACATGATTGTAGCATGTGTAATTGTTTTCATAGATGGTTATGAAGACCAGCAAGGCAGTAAATATCCTTGTCAGTGTTTCTTGCAGAAAAATGGTTAGTCAAGGTGGTGCCCTCCTTTGGCCCGGTGAGGGTGCTTTTCTCAACGGTTGTTGTTGATGTTACGAAAAGTCCTGCCCCATCCTCGATTTTAAGGAAGCAAGAGAGAAGTGATATTGGTGAGTCTTTTTTCCACTGAAGTTGCTTAGCGCTCTGGACGCTGGAGCTCATTGGATTTGTTTTAAAAATAGGCACTGCTAGTGCAAAAAAACGCAGTTGGTGGACACAGGCCCTAACGCTATTTACTCGTAGTCAAGGTGGGAGACATTTTTTATCAAGGCGGCCACCTATAAATTATAAAGCACTGCGGGAAACCCTGCACTTGAGATTTTCTGGTCAAATACGTACCCTTGATGAATGGTTGTGTTGTGTTGACACAAGCTGTACGTAGTAACAGAGGGATAAATTATTTGGGGGTTTTAGAATCTTTAAATGCTATTTTGGCCAGTCTTTAAATGTTATTTTTCCCAAAAATTATTTGCATAGTTGAGTCAAGATATTATTTATAAATACCTATTTTATGTGTGTAATTTGACAAAGGTCCCAAAATAACATGGTTTGATTTGATTCAAATGTTTAAATACAAAGTGTTAATTTAATCTATTTGAAAACTTGTTTATATTTCACAGTCTCAGGATACGTTTCACTACATGATGTGCTTGTGCATTTGACAAAGAATCTAATACTAATTTATATGGAAATGCCTTGTTTGATTAATAATATGGGCACAGTGCTCTAGTTTCAGTTTCTGGGGAGCTACCTGGTCACAGTTTCCAATATAGAGTTGAATGAGTGAATAAAGGAGCTATTGTCTTCTTACAGGCTTTGATGTTTTATTTTAGCATTCACTTTAAACCCGCAGCTTACAGCACTACTGAATATTTTATCCAAACAGTGGTTGTAGCCTCTTCAATTAAACAGTTCTTTGGAAAGTTTGGGGTCAAACAGAGAACATGCTACATATCGAGTCTAACTGAAGCAAGACACCCTCAAAACATTCGTCTTCCTGGCAAGTACACAACCTAACCTGGGTCATGCTTGCTGATAAATTCCCCATGAATAGCATGCAGTGAGCTTCTCCTTCAGGGACAGTAGAGTTTGGCTACAACAAAGACGGTCGTCTTCCCTTCATGCTCAACAAATTACCCTTAATTCCTCTCAGGTGCCCAGTTTGTCCAGCGTTTTGATGTACCTTTTTATAGACAACATATTAAGAGTCTGCAGCAAGCCGTAATGAGTAAGAGCTTCCGTTTAATGTCAGAAACAATTGGGGCATTATTAGAATTCTCCAGGGGACTTTTCATAAAAATTGTTGAATATTTTGGAAAATGCAATGAAGTCTTGAGAAAGATATTACGTTTTTATGACAATGACCTTAGAAAATGGGCTAATATTGGCTGACATTGTGCTGCATGTTTAATGTTATCACTTCCCTTTCCCCAAGAGTCTTTTTTTTTTTTTTTTTTTCCTCGATATGAATAGCAGAATATACCCAGTTGCTAATTATAGATCTCAATATCTGGAGTGGTGGAGCACAGTTGGTTTTACAAAAAACCCCAGTGGCTGTTTTGCTCTTAATACACCTGCAGTAAATATATTTCACTCCCAACCGTCATATAATTTCCATATGACCCTAAATATGGCAGCGTGAACTGCTCTGTGAATGACTTTTTAATGTTTAATATAATCCTTGCTATTTAATATAATCCATTATGGAGGCACCCATGATCTTTGCTCTGAGGCAGACTATTGGAGTGTGACAGATAAAGGAAGAGGTGAGAAGCTACTGTTTGTTTAGAACCAGTTGGATCTTTGTGAATGAATTTTTGTACTGATTGTCTAATTATTCTTGCTCTATTGTGATGGGGAACACATTGTGGCAACAACAGTGGTGGGTTTGTTTCTCCATTTTATTTTATTATTTTCTTCCTGCTTTGGGCAGCGTTTACATTGGGAGATGCTACAATGCAACCATTTAAGACCTTTGTGTAGTAATAATCAGTAGAGTGTACTGTCCATTCAAACTTCCAATCATGCTGTTCATTAGAAGATCATTTAGCCTCTATGTGTGAATTCTGCTTAATTTGCATAAATGTCCTCTCTCTCCTGCTCCACTGCCTCTTTTACCTCCCAGGCTCATGAGAGCCAGCACATCCCTCACAACGCAATATGAGTGCAATCGCTTTCTTAAATGACCCTGCGATCGCAAAAAACTGTGGCATGGTACTACCCCAGAGCTGTGCATGGGAAGATTCGAATGGAAATTTTGGGGGCTTTATCATGGGGAAGATCAGCTGATGCTGGAACATTGCCTTGCGCTCCGGAGGCTAATAGGCTGCATTACTCTGGTGCTCCGACGGAACTGGATTATTAAAATTCTTAATCAAATATTAGACTTCATTTTAATGCATCGCATGAGGAATCGGTGCTTTTTGCAAATTCTTTTTAAAGCTTAATCATTAGTAAAACTTTCATTGTCCATTTAGAGGAATAGAAATGTATTATTGAACATGAGTTGCGCAGCATTTAAAAGAATGTTTTTAAGATAAATTCCATTAGGCACTCAACTATTGCTACTTAAAAGCTCTTAAAAACTCTATTGCAAACACTTTTTGTCAGCGTCACAGAATAGCTGCTTGGGATGAGGATAAAGTCTTTTGTAGTTTATTCCAAGGAATATTTTGTTATCTTGTGCTAAATGATATTCTGAATTACTGTAAGTGCATAAAAGCTCAGGCCCTTTCAGTCATGTAATTTTCTAAACAGAATTCCACTTGGAGTAGGATTGTTATTAATCATCGCATGGTTAATGGCATCTGCAGGAAGCAGCTGTGTCCGAGTACAACAAAAATGACAGTCACAAGGCATGAAAAATGCGTAGAATCAGGCAACAGGTTGTGCCAAAAATGCAAAAAGACCACCCTTGAGTCCTGCTCCTACCGTCTGCGTGCCATCATTTATTAAGTAGCCGAATCCGCCTGCCAGAGTCAGTGTACTGTCTGCAGATGAAATATTGAAGTGAGAGGAGATGATGTCTGTCATGTTTAATTGAGTGTAATTCACTCTGGATGTTCACAATGGTGTGTTTGTCTGAATGTTGACACTGTTCTACATGACATTTATAAAATATCTTTCTAGCCCATTTTGTGAGAAACAAGGCCAATAATATACTTTATTTTCAGATAGTGTATAGTTCTCGTCCAGCTGGTCATTCTGTACTTTTCTACTAAAACTATGATCAGAGTACAGAATGCAGTCTTGATTGTGTTCGACAGTAAAGGAAGAGGCAATTTACCTGCAGATTGTGCCCAGCCCCATGTTTTTTTTGGCTGGACTCTAGTATGTAGTAGTTTGATGATGATAATGTACAAATAAATCAGGGGAATGGATTAAAATCAGCATCAGATATGTATGAGCTGCTGTCTGTAAGTAGCCTGAAGAATCTAATGGAACCTTCTGCTAAAGTGCCTTGACTTTCATCAGTTGGTTTTCTCCACATGAGTTTAATTTTATCCAAATAGATCTCCATCAAATATAAATCCCAGCATTTTTTTTTGGCTGAAAATACTTTAAATGCTGCAGGGTATTTTACTGTAGTGCAGTTGAGATCTCATATTTTATTTGGTGTTGGCTGATGTTGACTTTTACAAGCCAGTTTTGTGTGGTTGAGGGAGGAAAAACTAGCTTTTTGACGATTGTGGTGGATGCAAGCCCATATATAGATCCACACACACTGAGTAAAATATGGTGACACCTTTAAACCCACTGCTGCTTCTTTCTCATGAAAGATATCTACATCCCAACTAAGGTTCGTGACAGCTTCCTCTGAGCGCGCCACATTGTCAGAATATGTTTTACCGTGGCGACTATTAAGGCGTGCAGATGTTGGCCGGACTTCTCCCCGAGTAAAAGAGAAGCTGTCTCCTTCTGCCAGAATACCATTAATCATGAGAATACAGAGGGCGATTGCAGAAGGAGGGGAACGGCTGATGGGGGACAGAAGTTTTTAGTTTTAGTTATTTTACCTACAAACTTCAGGTGGTGAACGTTCCCGGTCTGGCAGACTGTTCAGATGCAAATGGGCCTTTCTCTTATGATGAAATGCTGCTCAATGACGGTCGTTTGGATAACAGTTAAAAAGTCACGTGAGGTTTTTTTATTCAAATCGTTCATGAATGCAGTTAAACTAATGCTAAATAATTTCAGGCAACGGTGCAGAGAACACACCTTAAATATATAGAAGTGTAACAATCCTGTACAGAATTTATGATTATTGTAATTATGTACAATATTTTGGGCCTCAGGAGTTTTATTACATATTTTCCTTTTCAGTTTTGAGGTCTGTTCTCTGAATATCAACACCTCTATAAATGGTGCATCTCTCTGGAGTGATGGCCAAATAGGACCTGATTGTTTACTCCCCCAGGGACAGTCTAGCTGTAATACATGTTGTATATCTGTTTTAAAATTTTCTCTTGGTGACACTACACGCTGACCACATATGCCTTGCTTGGATGTCTCTCATTTTACCTGTTTTGAGAGAGAGGCACCATGCCATTCTCCCTTCAGAATGATGGATGGCACCTTGCACAGCGGTGATTCAGACATGGAATCCAGCATTAAGGTTTTTTTCCCTCACTCAAATAAGTAAAAAGCATTGTAAACCACGCTTCATGTGCTTCAGTGCAAACTTTAAACTATTTTGGAGCCTTGAACAGCCAGCTTGCTCTATCTACAACCAGCATAAACTTTAGACTTTTGAATTAAAAGCAGGGCTCAGTGGTGATTTTCTTGGCAAAGACAGAATTCACACTGTCATTGTACATTATACATAAGGATTTGAAACCATTAACGTGAGGAGTACACAGGGAGTCGTTTTTGCACTATTCAATTTGCTGTGACTGAATTAAAGTCTAATTATATTCATTTAGGCCAACTGCTGTTTTGTTGTTGCTCCATGACTGGCTCACTCTGAATTTACACTCATTTTTCATCATGTAAATTATATATGAATGTGCAATGTTCAAACATGTAGCTCTGGCTATGAAGCGAGATCTGTCCCCATAGAGTGTGCTTCTCCATTTTACTAAAGCACATTAAGATTTAATTGGCAAATTGAAGCATTACTGTGGAGCCATATATCACTGTCAGAGAATGTTTTCTTTCCTTCCCCTTTTGAGTGTCTTGCCTGGGATCAGGAGGGAGGGTCGACGGGATTTTCAAGATGTGCTTTAAAACGAAAAGGGCTTTGGTGACATTTCAGTTACATAACAGGTTAGGTTGATTTACCTTCGTCCCGGGTCTCACACAACCGCCGCCACCGTATTTCCGAACGTCAGTTTGTGCCGTAATACTTTCTCTTAAGACCCTAGCGTTTCCCTTGACCATTTTTCCACCCCTTTCCTAGAGAAAACTGTGATTTGCAGCTCAATTGCTAGCATAAACTCCCATAGCGCGGAAACTTGGACGTATCACATAAATCCCCCGCCCTAGCGGTAGGTTCGGGGTTTGCCCCCGGCGGCCACAGCCCACTGCTCTTCAGTACCAAATTAATTTCCCCCAACCCAGGGGACATCAAGTCTTTGGAGGTAAAGTGCCCCCAAACCAGGGGACATCACCTGTTCGGAGGCAAATCGGACGCACGGGTAAATCTCGCTCTTGCATGTGTCGTCTTCCAGCTTAAGCCCCAATTATGCATTTGTAGCCAAACTGTCCCTGAGCTGCAGTAATTGAAAAGCAGCGGCTTTAACGTGAGAGTGGAGGGCGGCGCTAAGTAGTCTCGCGCGCTGCCGATTGTGGACGAGGGGAAGGTCAGTCAGTCATGAAATTGACTTGCGTGATGGCACTGATCTCCGTCGCCTCCCAACCCACCTCACAATCAAGGTGAGCTGGACTTGAACGCAATGCCTCACTGCGCCTCCACTCACCTACAGATCACCCCCCTCCCCACCCATCCCCGCCAATAAAGCCTCCAGCCACCAAAGTCAGCAAAAATAAAATGTGCAAGTGTGGATTTTTACGAAACCTGTAAAAAAAAAAAAAAAAAAAGCGAGAGACACCTGATTCAAAACAGACTGCAGTCTCAGCATCGCACTCTTCTCACCCTTTTCTTTCTCTTTAGTTTTTATATTCTAATCCTCCCTCAAAAACAATGCCATGAAACTGAAGCGGCTTGTTTACTGTCACCTTTAGGAATCGCTTGTTTGTAGATAGACCGACTCTTGAAGCTTGAACAATGAGCCAATGCCTGCGTGCATCACAGCCTGAATAAGGCCACAGCAGGTGTCCAGGCCGAAATGAAGTGGTTTTCTTTGATTGTTTGTGCCTGCAATTCCCTGCTGGCAGCTACTGTGTACTGCCTTTATTAAAAATTTGCTCCGAACCTGCCGCTGCAACTTTTCGTTTCCTGTGCTTGAGATGCCTTGCAGACTTGATTGGAAGTAGGGAGGCAGTGCTGATATCACAATCCCTTGGTAATGATATCCAAAGAGTTTGTTTGCATTCATTTCTGACTGGTAAATCAAAATGTAAACATTAATTAATCGTTTGGTATAGTTTTCTATTGGAATTTTAATTCCTGATCAATTTATTGCTGCACTAAGTCTTCCACATTAGGTGTCAAGCTTTTTTCAGAGGGTGATGGCCTACTGGTTATTCCTAACTATGTGGACAGAGAACCAGTATGTTTGCTGTGAAATGGAAAATGGCGTCGAAATACAAATACTCCTGATGTAAAACTTAATTTAACTTTTTTAAGGGTATCACTAGAACTTGGGGCATTCTTCTTGACCAGAGTGATGACTTCAGATAATTAGAGAATGATCAATACTGATAGCCATAAAATGCTAAATACAGATGCTGACGATCAGCCAACCCCTAGTTTACAGAAGTGTGTGTGTTTGTGTGTTTTGTACTGGAATTTCATCACCACCAGAGAGAGAAGTTAAACCAATGTTTCAGTTACTTGTTCAAATCCCAGACTGATGAAGTTAGCACTGAGGTCCCTCTTGGCAAGGTACCTCCGTCCAAAGGACTCCTCCTGGTTGCTGCCCATGTCACTGCCCACTTCTCCTACACAGACGTTTCAAATGAAGAGGTTTCGTTGTTGTGCTGTGCTGTGTTAACAATGACAGTCACTCTTAGCCTCTATCATATGGGGTTGATTCCCTAAAGCCCGGGTGTCTCTATTGGTATCATTCAGGAAAATATGAATCTGTGTTTGAAGGTTGACTCTGAATCAGTGTATGAGGTGTTTTAGCAAAGAAGAAATAATAATCGGCAATCTTCTTGTTAATTGCTGACATTTCTGTCTCATATTCTGATCGTTTTGGTGCTGACCTTTTACTTTGCCAGTATCCCCAGCGGCACCTCCAGTAGTTCTGGGCCAGTCGTCTATTATTAGTCTGACTTAGCACTTGTGTTTTCATTTTATTTAGAATGTGAAATGGCTGTGTTATTCAATGGTCTGTTTAAAATACAGATTGTCTTTGTTAATTATCGTTTGTATTCAGTGGCTTAGAGACTTAAATGAACTCCATTAGTTTGCTAAATTGGATACGGTAATAGGCAACCTTTTGTTCGATCAGAAACGACCGCTCTATGTCACCCATACCATCAGCGTTTTCTGCTTTAAAATGCACAGTGCTGATAATCTGAGGCGCATTTAAATGAAAATGAGATCTGTCGATCTGCTGCAGTTACATGGTCAGCTTTTCAATGGGCTTCTTATTGCTTGAAAGTGTTATGTGGATTTTGTGTTTTTTTTTTTTTTAAATCATAATATATTGATCAGAGTTATTGGAGATCTGATAACGGCTCTTCAGCTTCTCTGAAACAATCATGTTTTTTTAGCCTTTTTCCTTTCAAGAAAGTGTCAAACTGGATAAAATTCAGTTCTTTATTTATGAGCCTGAGCTGACATCAGGTCTGTCTTTTGTCCAGTTATTAATGAATTAATTACTTCCACCAACTATCTTTTACTAATTTATTTTACAATAAATAACTTTTATATTATATTCATTGTTTGTACATGCTGTAGTTCAGAAATCTTACACAGACATTAAACTCATAAATGAACTCATAAGACGACAGGATGGGTTTTAACTATATTTAACAGCTTCTCAATGGTGGAAACTCATCTTGGTCTTTTAGTTATTGACTTGCTTTTTGAGTTTGTCAGACTGTTGTATTTGCATTTTGTCATGCCACTGAGCACTGAGATCATTGCAGCTGAGACATTTCTCAGTCTTGTGTGGCAAATATCTTTTTTTTTTTTTTTTTTTTTTTTTTTTGAGTAATGCAGTTTCAAAAGAGCTAAGTGACTAGACATGTGGAAAGGACATCAGTATGTATTGCTGGAAACTTTCTCTGAAACATTCTTGCCTTGATGGGAGGTTCAGAAAGACATTCCCCACATCTGTAAACTTTCCTAGGTCACGGAATGCTTTGAGTATTTAAGTTATTATGTAAATCGTTCACTGCAGCATTCACTTGTGACATATTGTATTAGATTGAGGTGTTAGACTGATATTTAGCTTATCACACCATAAGAGGGACTATTTTATTTGGTAAATAGTTTGAGTATCTAAATATTGACTATTATTTCTGCCATGCTGTGGCGGCTCATAACTTTTAATAGATGGTGTGCTGTTTTTTTTTTTTTTTAACATGTAGCATTTTTGTGATGATTCTATTTTCTACAACTGCTTTAATAAATTCACATCCTTTAGCTGATGCTCTCCTCTGGATTGTCCACAAAAGAAAGTGGTACTTTATATAGTAAACACAGGCTTAAGAAAGATTCTAGTGTATATTATTTATGTATTAAAGGAGATGTCTGTAGCTACAAAATGAAGAGCTGCCAAATGACTAAAATTCCACCCAGAGATGTGAGATGCAGGTTTTTTTTAATATAGTTGATTAGTAAGAGGATAGATGTGCAGCTTTTCCTTCAGCTTCTCCTTGAAGTGGGCTTTCAGACAGTTTGAATACGACAACAGACTCAGCAGTTTTGATAGCAAGGGGAAGTTCATTCCACCATTTAAGTGTCAGGGGCCTTGATGCATGTCTTCCTTCTCTTTTGAGTCGTGGGGGTTAAGCTTGGCTGTACTTGATGCTCTAAGAGGGCGAGATGTGACAGCTTGATCATTACTCATGGATAGGAAGGAGCTGAAGTGTGTTTAGCTTTGTAGTAGAGGTTAAGCAATATGTTTTATTCAGGGTCGATACTGATTATTAGTCATCTTGGACCAATATTTTGATACATCTACTGTAATAATTAAAATTGGTGAAAAAAATGAGAACATACGCTAATGCAAGTTGATTTAAATGCCTTTTTAACATATGTTTAAATTCTGAGAACTTTGTCAGGAGAAAGCAAACTATTACCAGTACGTTAGTTGAAAAATATGAACAATGTTTTGGAATGCATGAATTTAATTCGATTTTTTGCACACCTCTACTGAAGAGAAACTTGACACTGGTGTCAGATGCTTTTCCAGCTTGATCAACAAAATGCCCATTAGCGTCTATCGATCTGTCTGTCATCCGTTGCTGATATGCTCACATTCCTTCCTGAAAGTGAAAAATCTATTTCAAAACGTAAAGTAAGACAGGAGATGTTCCAGAAAAGTCTTTTGGGCCGAGAAGGAAAGCAGCACCTTCGGCTTTATGGATTTTTTTTTCTGTGTCTGTGTGGTCACAGTTAGAGGAAGGTACGAACGTTGAGCCTGAAGGCAGCCATGTGGCATCGGCACCGGCGCATGTGCTGCGTCTCTCCAAACTGGTAAAGGCCAACTGTCCCTCGTTAATGAGGTCAGAGGCCAGCGCTCATAAAACCTGTGAAGGGCCTCTGGGGTTAACCTGGTTCTGCTGCCATTTTTTTTCTCCCCCAGCGGTGAACATCCCTGGCGCTGAAAGGGCTCAGTCTTGTGGGCGGCAGGAGAGCGCAGTCGTCCTGGAATGATGCGATTAAACAAGTTGACCGATGAGACAGGAAGACCTTGACCTCTGGGAAAGGGAAGAGAAAAGGATAGAAGGGGGAAAATTGACTGCTATAATGTAGCCAGAGGATGAGTTTTACAGAGCTCAAATGATTTCATTCACTTACTAGCTTCTGGTTTGGGTAGAAAATAGAGTTCATCTGATGCTCTGGTAATACAGTCCCCAAGTCAGAGTTGCGTAATGAAATTCCAATTTTCCCCTTTATAATAATTTAACAATTGTTTAAAATGAAGGGAACAAAACTACTATGCTCCTGCTGCGTGTTGGTGCCCGCCTTGCACCTGTAGTCCTGGGATAGGCTCTGGTCCCCACGACCCCGACAGTGATTAAGCAGTTTAGATTATGACTGACTGACAAAACCACTATTATTTGTATTATACATTAGCCATTGACAAGGACGTTTTGTGGGAAACGTCAATGATTGGTTAAAAATTGCGGTAATTTGTCAAAATTTGCGTTAATAGTTTACGAGCAGCAAATTTTAGTTAAGTGAATATAGTGATCTCTAATGTGTGAACTTTTTCTATTATAAATATGCACTAGTTTTATTATTACAATTAAGAATGTAATTATGCAGAACGGTGCAGAAGTCTTGAGCTGCCCCTCAGTTGTTTGTGCACTGTAATATATAACATGACAAAATTAAAGTTTAATTTTACTTTAAGTCATTCATTCATTCATTATACGAACCGCTTTATTCCTATCTGGGTTGCACAGACCAGAGCATATCCCGGGAACTACAGGTGCAAGGCGGATACTAACCCTAGGCAGGCGCCGACACTGCAGGACACGCTTTAAGCAGTTGTAGAAATAAAATTGTACCCAAAGAACCTTGAAACCTGGGGTGGTGGTGGTCTAGAGGTAGGATTCTCACCTGCAGAACAGTATAATATCAAATTCAGCTCTCTTCTACCTCCAACGCTACCACCATCGGTCCTCTGAGTTGCTCCAGGGAGACTTGCCTATGTGATTAGGAAATGAATTCTGTTCTGAATATGAGCTTCTGATAAAAGCTTCAAAAGTAATTGTAGTACTAGAGTTTTCTTAAAAGCACAAAAGGGCAGTATATTTGCTGAAACAGCATCCTTTAAAAAATAGCCAAATTGCAAGTATGATCCACATCAGTGTAAGTGCATCTAATAAGCAAAAAGAGATTCCAGGAGCCTTTCATAATACTTCAACTTTTGAACTGTAAATAAAGAACAGAGCAGAAGGGCCCACAGGTGCAGACTGAAACTCCTGGAACGTGGCCATGTAGAGTCACAGTTTTGAGAAAGTGCCGAGACGTGAGAACTAGCGCTTAAGATCCACGTTGCTGATGGACGAAAACAAGAGCTGGAACACTGTCTGTTACATTGCCATAACAAACCTTATCTTCAGCTGTCTTCACGGCGTCAACCTGAGATGGAAAAAAATCTATCCAGCCGTTTCGCAATTTTCTAGAAGGAATGCTGCAGCTTCTTAGCAACTGAGCGGACAACTAGAACAATCACCAAAACCAATGGAACCGCAGGCCCCTGCGCCCGCTTGACTCTTCACCAACACTGTGGAACTTCATTACTTTACGAGATGAAACAATTTACTGACACTTTAAGGGCGCGTTTTTATAAGCAATACGTTTATTGAATTGGGGGGCGGAAAGCAGTTTCTTTCTTTGTGCCATGCTAAGCTGAAAATCCCTTTCAGTGCCAAATCTGATTGATGTAAATCATTTGTTTGCTATGCCAGCAATGCACTTATTCCATGGAGCACTTTGTAAATCGCCGCGTCGTATCTCAGGCAGGCGACTCGACGCTCCCTTTCCCAGAGGTGCAGGAGAAAACCTGCTAGGCGGAAAGCTAATGCTAATGGCCTTGACGGCTTTGGTGCGCTGTCACGGCGCTGATGGTTCTCTCTTACCCACGTGTCAGCCAGGGGCTACTGAGCATGGCAGCCGCTAATGAAAATTCACCTGCCATAAACATGGACCGGAGCCAGCTTGCTCGCTCACTAGCTAGCGCTGAGAGGCTGTCTGTCACTACCTGGGACGTCAAGGCTCTTTCATGTGCCTGTTTTGTGTTGTTACAGGTGGTGGTTCTCTCTCTCTGTCTTTCTTTCTCCTTCCCTTTAGATTTTTCTCTCTCGCCTCCACAGACTGGCTAACTACTTAGCGTGGCTGTCGGCGGAGTGACGCAGCAGGTGACCAACTACCTTGATTTAGAGCCTCCACGAACGCTCGCTGAGATGTCTGGCAGAGGCTCCCCGTCGCCGGCTGCTCCTGTAGCGGCGCTTCCCCGAGCCTGTGGATGCTAGCTAACGCCGATCCCTAATCACCAGCGCTAATGCATACAGTCTGTCGCCTCCCGCCGTGAGCGGGGCTGCTTGGCTGACTCGTTTCAGTTTTGTCTTAATACAAATGTAATCAGATTCAATGAGAGCGCAATCAATCAAGAAAAGGCAGCTACAGTGAATTATGGAGCAATATATCACACTTTGTGTCAACCTCTAGCTCGAACAGGTATGGTTAAATTTGGGTGTAACTGTGATATATTGTTAGGGGGGAAAAACCAGAAATGAGGGCTTACCTTAAAAAGAAGGTGCTGTGGGACTTTATAAGGCATGACAATGCAATAGCTTTTACTCCATAACATCTAGCATTACCATTTTTTATGTGCTCTCTTTTTAAACTATTAACCAGCAACACATTGCCCATAAAACCCTCCTTCCACTTTGGCCCTTGGCCTTGTCGAAGCCCAGCAACTTCTAGTAAAAATCAACCAGTACACATAATGGTGGGAAACATGTGAACTTTAGCCTCACACTGGGTCAGAGACCGGACACTGCTGACCCTTAGTTCTAATGAAGACAAGTGAATGTGACATTCTGTTCTGACACGAAGTGAAAAGATATGCGTACGTACTGTAGCTCTGTTTGGCATGAATATTCATGAGCGTTTTCACAAAGAATCTGGAGAATTCTTGGGACAGGGAGTTTCTTTTTTATGTCTAAAATAACAGCAGATAAACTTCAGTTTGGCAGTAAACGGTGAGGTCACAAAGGCCATCTAAACTGGAAACATTTTAGAAAGAAAGCCACAGGCTGCAAAGTGCTTGGAGCTATCCGATATGTTGCTCCAACTCTTTTTACTGGGCTCTGATCTTGCACTCAGAAAGAAACGTCCATTGACTTGACTTGAGAGTAATGACTGCTGGGGTTACGGAGGGTTTACAGAAACCTTCAGTGCCAGGCTCTGCTACTTCGTGGAGCTTTTAAACACAATTACCTACCGAAGGTGGCCACATAGAGGGCAGATAAACGACCCCAAAAAGAGACTTTCTAGTGAATGCACTGCAAAGGAGCTATATGTAAGACATTTATGGCAAGTAATCGTAAAATGAAGCTAATATGCCACCAGAAATGAAGCTTGAATGATTATCGAATGATTATAAACGTTTCTCTTAAAAACAGTTGAAAATGAATAATGAACATTGGTGTGTTCTGGAAGAGAAATACTCGTTAGTTGTGGTTCATGAGGATCCAATTTGTTGGTACGTAATGTTAATTTACAAATGTTAATCCATTTATTGCCATACATTCCAGAACCGAAACAAGGGGCAAATTCAACATTGTAAGTATATTCTCCCTGATTCTGAAACAAGATACTGCACTATGACTCTGAAAACATACTTGGACTTTTTTTGCCCCAGTCTGTATGGACCCCAGGCCCCAAATAAAGAAGCTTATATCTTTAGGGTTTTACATTTCAGCTGTTTTTATATCTCTTATCATAAAATCCCATTTTCCTTCTTTATATCTCCCCTTTCTTGGCCTTTATTTATTTTGTTTGCCTCATGCTGTACATCCCTTGAGCTTTATCATGTTTCCAGTCTAGGTATCCTCTGGTGGGAGTATCTATTATCCACAAACGTCAGCTAAGCCAGAGTGCTGTGAAAACTCCCACAATCCCCTGACTACTCCTTTACAAACTCATCACAGACATGTGCCCCGAGGCTTTTTCGGACAGGCTATCGCTTTCATAACAGCTCAGAAATGTCAGATCACTCATCTGCTGAGATTGAAACTGAGGTGACCACTGCAGGTGGTGTCTGACGGAGATGTTTCCAAGCTTCATATGTGCAGTTCTAAACACACCGCTATCCGATTGCATATTGCCAAGTTCTGCGCCTTCTTTCCAATCGTCTCTGAGGTCAGCCTTAGTATTATTTTCCCCAAAGCATGACTGTGGTGGAAACTGTCCGACAGTAACTCAGTGCTGCAATTTTATCATGGTATTTAAATGCAAACAGGTGCATCAACACCGTTTTTATCAACTCATTCCGTACAGATTCAGTTTCCCTGGAACACTATAAATAATACTGTTGTTGAAATAGAGCCACCTGTCCCAGCTACGACATTGTTTCCTTTATGGAAAATCATAGACGTGATGGATTCTGATGTTTTTAACCGTGGGAGTAAATTGATGGCTTAGTGTTGTGGTTCTGTTTGTTTGGTTTCATAGGAGTGTGCTCCAAAGTCTGAACTTGTTTTGAGGAGCCCTTGTTGTGAGAGAGACACAAGTCAGAAAAGTGTGGCTAATTTGTTGTGACAAAATAGCGCTATTGCAGAGAATTGATAAACTTGCGGAGCTGAGCAGCAGCAAGATGGACATACAAGGTAATTGGACCTGTGGCAATGTTGATGCTGTGTAGGTTAAGGGTCGACCGATTATTGGGGGCCTATATTTGGCATTTTGCTAATATCACCGATATTTAGTAATTACAAGGTGCGCTACTGTTGCTCCACTGCCGTCTCTTCACTCTTTGCCTTTTGCTCTCAACTTTGCTTCATTTAACATCCCGCCCAAAACAGTCTCTGATTGGCTGTAAGTCACACGAGTAGTAGCCAGTCAATGCTGAAGCCTTGCCTTCTCACACACAAGCTCAATGTGAAGCTCTGAGAAGAAGAGAGTTTCAGTTGAACTTGGTGTTTGTAAAATTCTAACTTTTGACAGATTTTCTCTTCTTTTTTTTGTGCATATCAGTTCCAAATATCAGTTATCAGCGCTGTTAACTAGCTATAATCAATATCAGTATTGGCCCTGAAAAACCAGTATTGATCGACCTCTAGTGTGGGAGCTGCTTTAAGTACCTCTGATGACATGATTCCTTAAATGATATGAAACTTTGGCACTTTGTTTATAAGGACATTTTTGAATGTTACAACCAGTCCTCATATAGTTCCTCTTGGGGTAACTTAAGAGTGAAAATATTTACTCATTGTTATTGAGGTTAAAGTTCATATGCATTATGTATTTATTAGTATTATTTACATTTCTAGTGATTGTCAGTTAATGTAACTACCTCACAAATATGCATGTGTCCATGAAAGATGCTTGAAAGTCTCACAGTTTGCTCTGTTTCTTGGCAGTTCTGTCACTTGATCAAAGGTGGCATGAGATATTTTATCAGGCATTGAATCTCTTGACATTTAGCACCTGCTGTGTTGAGAGTGGTCTCCTGTAATAGCAGGTCAACTGAGATATTCCAGTCAGAAGCTGACCTGTGACAAAGAGTAGAGCATGGCGGGATTGTAGAGATCTATCCAAATATCTATCAATTTGAGCTCTTGTGGCACAGTGGTTAAGATACTTGGGTCTGGACCAAGAGGTTGTGGGTTTGAATCTCACCTTCACCACAGTCATCACTGTTCTCAGGGAAACTGTCACTGAAATTGGGAAGTAGAAGTTGCTCTGGATAAATATAAATGAATATAATGTATATAAAAAATGTAAATGACAGGATGATCTGTAGCAGCTCCTCCAAGCGGCTAACTAGAGTTAAATTATCAGCTGATGGCTTTCTGGTGCTACTGGAGACTCTCTTTCAGAATGGCTTGCATTAATAAAATCTCATGATGGTTGTTTTTTGAGGTTTCTGCTAACTATTAATTATCATATGGTTAAATGAAACTGCAAGAAATCTTGGTGTCTCTCTCGATGACGAACTGTCTTTCTCTTCACACATTAGCAATCTTTCCTGGTCCTGCAGATATCTTCTATACAACATCAGAAGAATCTGTCACTTGCTCACCACAGATGGTACACAGCTACTTGTCTCTGGTCACCTCTTAGTTGGACTACTGCAACTCTCTAATGGCTGGACTTGCACTAAAGACAAGAAGACTCATACTTACTTAGCTGGCGGGACTTGATTTTAATGACAGTTGTTGGTTTTAAGTCTAGCTTTACAGGTTTAAGAACAGTCGTGGACTACAAAGCACTGTTGTAAGTCGGTCTGGGTAAGAGCATCTGCAAAATACTATAAATGTAAATTAAAGTACATGATATTATCTTATCGATCACTGACTTCTGAATTGTATTAAATAAAATTTTATCGCAGCATACTGTACTGCCGTTGTCAAACCGTTGTCCATTGAAGCAATATAATATCATGTAATAACTTTTGATTTAAACTCCTAGTAAATAGAAAGAAACATTAAGAGCATCTAAGACTCAGAAATGGCCATTCTACTCTGGGAGATGCATTAAAGAATTCATGGGACCACAACTATGTTCAGGTGTCTTGTAGAGTCCAAAACTATTAGACTTATGTATAAGAGCTATTTTGTGATTAACATTAGGGAAGTACACGTTTATTGACAGTCTTTCTGTATGCTTCATTTGATGCCCCTGAGCAAGTCCTTTAACCCCATGTTTCCCTAGGGAGGCTGTGCCTTTAATATGGAATTATAAAGCAGCTCTGAGTGAAAATATTTGCAGATTGACAAACTGCAAAAGTTAAAGAAGCAAGTGCACTAGTGACAAGCTGCCAAATTTTCTGCAACAGGACACAAGCAGCTGTTTAAAATCACTGATATTTTCAAAACCAACATTGACCTCCAAATGTCTTTTCCAAGTTTCTATTAGCCAGTTTCATCCAGTCTTGTGTTAATCCAGCTCAAATTGACTGAAACTGTGACAAGTAATGACTGATGAGATGTCATCATCTGTGTTTATGAGTTAATGACTCATTTAAATCTTGAGCAGTCATACACCCACACATGCAGATTAGTCCATTTTGCTGTGGAAGGCAAGCAGGCAGAGATGACCTTTTCCAGGAAAAAGTCGTAGGCCTCGCCCCGAAGTCGCTAAAACCATTTCCTTTCATTTACTGTCCATGTGCGCCGTGTTCTGGAAACTCTTATGGGCCCCTGGTAAGCCTCATCTTAGTGAAAACATCTGCTCTAGGGCAAAATGACACTGTAAAAATGTGATGACTCCTCGTATTGCTGAGGGGAGCTTAGGTCAAAGAATCCTCACATCGGTGGGGGACGAGAGGATAAAAAAAAAAAAAAGAGTATTATCAAGTCAAAAATTGGTGAAGTCAGTGATGTTAAATTGAAGCAATAAAATGATTGAAGGTCTGTTTTGATGGAAATCGCAAATTGTGACTCATTTACACCCCAAGTGTGGGCCAGCTGTGATGTAAACTGTTATTAAAGCCGGACTGCCATAACCTCTATGATTGCTGTGCTAAACTGGTGTAGTTGCTGTGTACCATATGCTGCTTGACCACTTCTCCAAGCACTAAAAAGCTTAATGATATCCTTAAGGAATGTTAAAATGCCCCGTAAGGTTCCAGTTTGAGTTTCTGACCAATGTCAGTTACTTCTGAACGACTTCTTGTTTTACGCCACCATATTCATTTTTAGTGCGATTCGTCATGTTTTCCACATTTTCCTTCAACAGCCTCTTCTGAAGCATTGCAACACCAAGCCTTTATACGCTAACCAAAATGTACTTATCAAACACTATCAATCAACCCAAGCCTCTGCTTCATATGGAAAACTTCTGACCACTTTGCTGATGATTGCCAGAGCTCTCACGGTGTGTGAACACTTAAGTTGGCAGTCTGCCTTTCAGAATTAGCTAATTATAGAGTAAATATTTGCTTATTAGAAGCGCTTTGAGACTTCTCGCTCTCTGAGCGTGTTTATGAAACCTCCTCGCCTCCTTCCCCGTGTCATGTATGCAGCTGACATTGTTTACTAGCGGGTGGAGGGGCGCGGGAACATGTGTTGGCGAGATGGCCGAGGCATTTATGGGCTAACCAGACGCCAACAGGAACTCTTTAATCTCAGACGAGGAAGCTCTGGACTTGTTAGCCTCCACATCTAAGTTACAACCCCTAAAATACAGAAAGCTCAGTATACAATAGTTTTGGCATTTAGTGTTTCCATTTCAGGCATAAATGTGCACTTTGTCTAGAAGAAATGTCAAACTTGTGGAACAAGTAAACTTGTAAGTGAAGATATTTATAGATTTACAGCATTCCTGGAATTTGCTGTGTGCAGTTTTCTTGTAGAAGTGGAATACAATTATGGCAAACTGGAGCCATTTGCAAGAAAAATTAAGTAAAACAATGTTGCAATATAACTGATGTCCTCTCATGAGAATGTTATTTCTTAAAAATATGCAAAACATTCCATGCTGGTCATTCCATAGTTTATGCTTTGAACTGTTTTAACCACATACCCACAGATTCATTTAAACCCAGAGTTGAGGTTTATGTAACATTGCATGTCAAATATAAGTAATATAATTAATTTTACACTTGCATGCTCATACTTACTGTATATTGTGGTAATCTTGTATGTCGGTTACATTTTTCTGGCAGATTGTGAATGTTAAAAGTAAGGAATTAGAAGTGTTTGGCTAAGCTCTTAACCTTGACAGTAAAACATAATCAAAAACATAACACTGACAGGGCCATATGACCGCAATTTCATCTTCAAAACACTTGTTTATTGTTTAATAATTATAAGTTGGAGTGTTTTCAAGTTGATCAACTATTATTGCAATTGAACAGTTCTTTTTAAAGGTCTGTAGCAAGAACATCAGGCCAGCCTTTGTACTGCAGTGTTAGGTACAAGGCTAAAAGTTTGATTGTGTTTGTTCTGCGGTGGAAGAACTTTGTAAAAAGATGGTTGTGAATGTTTGGTCATATTTCATGATAACAGCTGCAGTGGGAGGGCAGGGTGGAGAACGGGGCTAGCAAAGGGGCGGGGCGGAGGGGGTTTTGGAGGGGCAACAAACGTTTCTGGGTCCAAATCGCTTGAGCAGTGAGTCTGAATCGCCCTAAACAGGAAGCCTGGCCAATAAAGACGCTTTGAAAAATGGAGTACAAACTATACACTTCATTACACACAGAGAAATGCTTTTCTGCAAAATGTTAATTGGTCTGTATGTGCAGAAACACTTGCTCATGATGCGGCCTCTGTTGTTCAACATTGGAGCTAATTCCTTCATATTGATATGACAATGATTAGAACAAAGCAACGCAACACACTACAACCCCAAAGCAAATCACACCATTATACTGTTTAATTTCTTTACCAACACCAGCTCTCACTCGCAGTCCCTGTGTTCCTGATCTTTTTAGGATCACAGGCTTGGGGACAAAATTACACAACTGGGTTTAAAAATATCATTTTGAGATGTTAAGATAATCAGTCATTTAGCATATACATATGGGTGTATAATTATTACAGCTTTAGTTTGAAAACAGTATTTAAGTCAAGTATTTCCTTAAGCGTAACCGAATAATCCCAGTCATGTTTTTAGACTTTTTTAAAGCATTATTTTCTGTTTAAAACAGACTCAGAGACTATATCAGATATGTATTGGTATCGGCAGATATGCAAATTTACATTATAGGTGTCGTCCCATCTTTACTCTGTAGGCGAGTATCGTATCACTGGTTCCCCTCCACCCAAAACAGACACAGAAGGGCTGTTCACATCACCCAACCCAAAACATATAGAGGAGGGCTGGGTGATGTGACCTGAAATCAGTATCACAATTGAGCATTTTGCTGTAATTACAATTAATAAACAATTCTTTTGTTTTTGCCATCATAGTTCACTGACAAAGTTTGTACTGTAAGTATTCCAAACTATGAGAGCTGGGGAATTTTTTCTAAGTAATTGAAATTATTTTGTGATTTCAAAGTAATTGAAGGAAACGCACAAATGTAGGGGCAAACGGGTTGGGCAGGAGTCATGTGACAGTGTACGCTGTAGTGTGTTTTTCAGGGGACAGGACATAAACACACTCTGGAAAAGTATTAACAGAATTTGTAAAAATGTCGAGAGGTTCTGAATGTAGGTTTCTTCTTTCTTCATTTACAGCATTTACCGTGGGGTTAAGGGACTTGTTCAGGGCACAGCAGTGTTAGTAGGACAGAGCCAAGCCTGAAACCAAAGCCTCTTTCATTCCCTTCTTCTAGATTTACATGTACCTATATAGCATGTATCTGATGCTCTTATCCAGAGTGACCTCCATTTTTAATCTTGGGGACAACCTCCCTGGAGCAAGTTGGGATTAAGGGTCTTGCTCAGGGGTTCTGGTGGTGGTACAGAACTGGATTTCAACCTATAGACTCTTGGTCCATGTTTTGAGTATTCTGCCACTATAGGTCTTCATCAGCCAGCTATGAGCTATGAACCTGGCAGTAAATGTTTATGAGAGATTGGCCCACTGAACATTACTAAACTATAATACCTATGGTTGTGGTGTCAGGACAAATTACGATGGATCAAAAGCCTCGTCACGCCGCGCTACATAAACGGGGTTTGCTTTGAAGGATGCTCTACAAGGACATACTCATTCATTCAGTGGGAATCCTTGCCAGCATCCTGTCTTTCCTTTTCTCCCTCGAGTGGCAAAAAAATGGCTGGATGTGTTTCTAATGTATAGCATAAATAAAGATCAATGCCACCCAGCAGAGCACGTTCTTGCTTTTGGGTGCGTTCATGGCTTCCGTAATTGCCGATTGCTTCATGTGCACTTTCCACAGAGGAGCCACTCTGTTTGAGTTATTTGTCGGTGACCCTGAAATATTTCATCATAAAGTAATATCAAGAAAAATAACAGGCTTATGGTTTATTCTTTGTCAGTACTTGGACATGATTTACTAAGGCAAAATGTTCTCCTGAGATCTACCTCCTCCTCCTTACTTGCTCTCCCCCATCATGCCCAGACTGCAGTGTTTATCGGTGACTTATAACTGGGATGAAAGCAGAATTATGATTAAGACATGACTTTAGTCAAGATTAAAACAGGAGCTCAACAGTAGAAGCTGAGGTCGTGCCTCTTGGCTCTTACTGTAGTGGGGCACGAGACTTCCTGGATTTGAAGCAGCGCAGGAGTTGCTGGCTTCACTAATACCATCTAGTTTGTACTTTCTGCCTGCACAGAAAGGGGACCGGAGCCTATCCCGGGAACCACCACCGTGCCGCCAATAATCACTGCATTGTTACATTTTGTATTATATTTATATTATAAAAAATAATAAAATATAATTTTCAATACGCTGATGTAAATGTCACTTGAATAACTCAAAAAAGTACTTCATATTAGAAAATAAAAAGGTGTTTTGTGCGAAGTTTGATTGTTGCTATTTTGACACCCTATTTAATCATTTTACTTCTACAGTTAATTTAAAGGCGGTAAATAGGTAAATCATAAACAACATTTAAATAAAAGTGATCAGTATAATTAACAATAACAAAGGAGCGTGGTGTATATTTATCTCTGTAGGAATACTCGAAGATAAATTGACTAATCTGTAAAATCATTTTTTAGTCAGATGAATTGATTGACAGTTAGTGAGTGAGTATGTGTGTCTATAGATTATTTGTTCAGCTGTGTTGAAAAAATAATTATACCACAAATTGACATCTTTTACCACATCGAGTTTGTGTAGTTGTTTAATAATTATTGCCAGTCGTTTGCAAGTCGTCGTGTGCCAAGTACATTGTACTCTCCGAGGAGCTGTAAGGAAAGCAAATGTGGTTTTTGCCGTGATTCTGTTGTGAAGGTGGGGAGTTCTTCGTAAAATGAAAAGGTGGCGTTAGGGCCCTCGTGTGTCTCGTATAGCTGCCTGAAATGCTTATTAATTCTTACAGTGGAGCTCGGAATCTAGAGGAAGGCACATTGCCACGCGCCATCTGGTCCGGACCGAGTTGAACAGTGGGGGACACAATACAGCTTACGTGCCGTCCTGATGTAAACTGTCCAAACACCATAAAATAGGACATTACACCTGCTACCACTGTGTATGTGAGTGTCGCGGCTCTCGCTAAAATGCACCAGTTCAGTCAAATCGTCCCTTTAAAACAGACTAAACTCATATTTTAGCTTAAAAATAACAGTGCTCTACTCACAATACAGCCATTTATTTAAATTTTTTGATGTTTATTCCGGAAGTTCGCCTGGCGCGTTATTGTGACGTGAGCGGAGGGCGGGGGATTATGTGGAAACAAATTCTGAAAAATTGAAAATGAAGAAATACTACAGTTTTAGGTAGGTTTGAGTCAATTGGGACTCATTTTGGCCTTTTAAAAGAATTATATTTCCCACAGTCCCGCTCGTGCCACTCGGGGCCGCGTCATAATAAAGCAATGGACCCACGTTCCAGAATAAATGCTAAAAATCTCGGTAAATTGCTGTATTGTGAATAGAATGCTGGTTGTTGAGGTTAGTATTCAGCAAAAACCTGAGTTTAGTCTGTAATAAAGGGGAAGATTTGACAAGCACTTGTCCCCAGAATCTGCCAAAAAATAGCTGCCCACTGCTCCTTAACAGACGGGTCAAATGCAGAGGTCACATTTGGTTGTGGTGCACTGTGTGCTGTGCTGTGCTGTGTTCTCAGTGACAATCACTAGTACAACATTGTAGAACTGTTGAATTGATAAACTCAGTAAGCTTTTTATTTTATGTATTTGTTCTGTTCTTTCCTTTGAACACATTTAAAAATTTCATCGAATCTTTGCCAGAATGTCAGTGAAACTGGCTTAAGTAGGTTTTGAGAACATTTTTAAAGGATGTTTGGTGAATGACACCCAACTCAGATGGTAGGTCTTTCGGTCTCCTGTCGTACAGAAAGTGTGTCCTTGTCACTGTTCTCACATCTTATTTTACGTCCTGTAAATGTGTGACTGCTGGGGGCACCCTAGTGGTTAGATACTCGCTTATTAACCAAGCAGTCGCGTGTTGGAGCCTGACTGTGTTTAATCTCTCGCCCTGCCAGCACTGAGACCTTGAGCAAGACCCTTAACCACAAATACTGTAGGTGAACCATTCTTGTAATTAGAAAACTAAAGATGCTCTTGATAAGAGTCTGCTAAATGCCATTAATGGAAATGTGACTAACTGTTAATGTGAGATGAAAAAATAGTGCAGTTACTGTCACATTTCAGATTTTGTTTTATGTTTGTATCAGTTTAAAAGAAGTTTGTACTTCTATGATTATATATCAATAATGTTTTATTTTATATTCACGTTTTTTTTTTTTTTTTTTTCTTGTTTTTGGTATTTTTCTTTTGATTCTGTAAGGTGTCCTTGAGAGTCTTGAGAGGTGCCTTTGAATAAAATGAATTATTAAATTATTTTAGGAGAAACCCCACAAGGTTTTTGCCCATTTTCCAAATAAATCCATAGTCAAAGTAAACGCTGTCATCTCTGTTATATACTCTACACATATACAGAGAGACGAGATGATGTGGCTCCAGTTTTAACAGTGCAAACACCAAAGAATAAGGAACAAAGAACAAATAAGGCACAATACAGTATATAAATAGAATATAAAATATACACTTTAAACTAGAAGTGCAATATAAATGTAAACGTTAAAGTAGAGTGACAAAGATGTGCAAATATGTAGCAACAGAGCAGAATTGTGTAAATATTGCAGTAGCAGTCAATAGAAGAGGATTGCAGTCCCTTATATTCTGATCATAAATATGTGTATAAGCGACAGCATGTTGCAGCGATACTCACGAGGGCTGTTGACATTGCGTGTGTCTGACCCTAAAATTGCGTCCTCACGCTTTTATATTGATGCAGTGTTTGTGTGTGTGATGCCTTTCATGAGCACTAACATAGTTGGAGGGGAAACTGATTATATTTGACAGTTATTTAAGTTCACTTGGTTTAAAAATGGAAGAATACACTGAGTTAATAATGTTGAGTGTGTGGTGTGAAGCAGAACGGCGTCCCCCCACCAACACTCCTCCCGTCCCATCTCTTCCTTTCCCTTCATGTTTCTCTCTGTTTCCTCAGACAACCTGCATTCACGCTGTGAATTGAGTCTCACACCTCAGGCTTTGACATGTCTGTTTTAAACTGTGAACACGAGAGGAAAAAACAGAGCTGCATTTCCACTTCCACACCACTCCCTCCTTTCACTTCACCAAAAAATAGACCACCCCCCATCTCTCTCTCTGTCCCACTGTCTGTTTCCTTGAGGTGCTTGTACGTTACACATTTCCCTCCTGAGTGCATTAAAAGTAGACATCTGATTGGAAAACGGCCCCACGCCGCTGGGGAAAATGAACTTTTTAGAAGAGATTTACTCGTCATTTTGGCTCAAGGCGTTTTTCCAGGCCCACAGCCCTGTGGTGTCCATCATACACCTGCAGACAAAACCTCAGTGGGTCAATAGATCCACACCGACCCGATGGATCGCTTGTGAACCGCGGGTGCTGTCCAACAATTCCGTCCAGTACAGAAATATCCACATCAGCACATGACACATCATGGGAAACTTGCCTAAATCGGAAAATTCTGTTTACTTCAGTCCAACTGGACGCAACGCAACTGAATAATGTTTGGGATTAAAGGCAAGTTTGTTTATGTGGAACATTATCGTACACAGAGCTCATTCAGTGAGCTTTACAGAAACAAAGATAGATTTTAATTTTAAAAAATGAAACGCAGAAATAAGAAGAAATACCATATGTGCAAGTGTTTCATAATGTACGACAAGGGCTGGTTTCTTGCTCATGGATTAAGCCAAGTCTTAGACTGAGCTGTAGTATCAATGGAGACTTACCATTTAAACTCAAAGCTAGTCTAGGACTAGTCTTAATCCTTGACTAAGAAGTTGGTCCTAAATGTGCAAATAACATATAGATTAGAGTGAAAAGATATTAAATTATAAGTGCAAATGGTTCAGAGTCTGGTCAATTCAGGGTGAAAGGGAATAGTGCAGGTTTTGAGTACCTCAGTCGTACCTTTACCAGAAATAATTTTCAATATATTTTTTTAAAATCCTAAACATACATACTTTGCCTTCAAAACAGTATCAATTCTTCTAGGTACACTTGCACACAGTTTTTGAAGGAACTCGGCTGGTAGGTTGTTCCAAACATCTTGGAGAACTAACCACAGATCTATAATCCTATAATCCTACAAAATAATATAATAACTACAAAATAATATAATGACTATAATCCTACAAAATAATATAATGACTATGATCCTACAAAATAATATAATGACTATAATCCTACAAAATCCCTGACTTTGTGCAGGTGTACCTATAAAATTGATATATAATTGATGCTGGTTTGAAGGCAAAAGGTAGTAACACCAAATATTGATTTGATTTAGATTTTTCTTTTGTTTGCTCACTTTGCATGTTGTAAATTGATAAAAAATGAACAATCATTATTCATATTTCTGAAAGCATTCTTTGTTTACAGCATTTTTTCACACCTGCCTAAAACTTTTGCACAGTACTGTATATACACATTCACTCGCTTAATCCCAACACAGCAGCTTTGTTGAGCACCTGTTTGGAGGAACATTTTGAGTTTTCCATCAAAGCCTGAGTGTCTCTGACTGCTACTTTACATATCAACAAGAATGATTTTGTTCAATTCAATACAAAGGGAGTTTCCTCCTTTGCCACTGTTGCCCTGGACTTGTTTTTTAGGGACTGGAACCATTCTTATGTAAAGCTGCTTTGCTACATTATCTTGTAATATCTGTTAAAAAGTGCTATACAAATAAAATAGAAATTGTACTTAAGAGTGCAGTCAATAAGGTTTATTAAGTTCTGAGAGTAAAAGTGTGTTCCTAGTAACTACAAAGAGTGCAGTTCAACACTGTCAGTAACATGGAGTGTAGTGTGTATGTACTAATGTAGTTGCAAATTGGATGCAAAATAGCATTTCATTATTTATTTACATTTGTCCTCCTTGTATCTATGGGAAGTAGCACCACTATAATTAGTCTTTATAGCCGTTAGTTACGCGGGTCTTTATAGCCATATGTGCATAGCCACAGATATAAATATGTAGTTTAAAGTTTATGGTGGCATCTGTGCTGCAGACATGATCATAAAAGCTGTAGTTTAATGCACACTTATATCTTCATAACAGTGTCTTCAGTCAGGGTGCATATTTAGAAATATATTGTGTTTGTAACGCAGCATCACTTTATTGGCTTTATTAATGAAAATAGTTAAATCCAGCGAGGAAGTGTCGAGTGCTGCGAGGAAACTTGATTCAAATTAATTTATTTGTATTAATGCTTATTTTTAAAAAACTTAAACAGCAAAAATGAGCATGTAGATGTTAGCAAACCTACTAAAATGGAATCCACAAAGATTTAAAATTGATCATGTAGAAAGCAACACACAATGCATTTGACCCCACAAAGATATAAAAAATGTTTGTGTGTATGTGTGTGTGTGTGCTGAAAACACAGATGTAGGCCACTGGGCTGTGAACTATTTTGGGATTTTACACACAGGGTTGTTTTTATCTCAGCCCAAAACAATAAGAGAAGCCCATTTTGTTTATTTACTTATTTATTTCTTTTTGAATATGAATGTTTTCCTCGGAGGCACTGAAGGCTAAGAGCAACAAAGCACGAATTTCGCCGTTTGTGTTTTCCGCTGATAAAAGTTTTATTACGCCACTCTGCAGTCTACTGTAAAAACGGCTGTTATTGACGCCTAGAGGAGCTCGGGGCTGCAGCCGGGCCGTGAGGTGAGGCGGAGTGACGGCGGAGTCGTGCCGGTTCTGCCTTCCTGTTAACCTAATCATTGAGATGAGAGTTATCGCACACTTCAATTTTCCGCCGTTCAGGCTTCGGAAAGCGAATGGCTGCATTTCTTTTTTTTTCCCCGATGGCGCTCCGCCTTTAGCCCGTAGCTCAGCCTTCAGGTGCCCCTCAGACACCGCCTCCTGCCGGGCCGAAGTTATGAACGTTCATTTGCAGAGCTCAGCGTGTTCTCGTCTCAACCACTTCATTCCTTCATTTAAATATTGCTCTGTGTCTTTTCTTCTCCAAAATAACTCTACCCTGCACTGCCTCACTTATGAAGTTGTCTATTTTAGTGCCAGTTGGGCATAAAGCAGTCGCCATGCACAAAAATGAAGCCCAACTTTCTGACTTTTTAATGCAGTTTGAAGGACTTCGGAGGTGAACTTTCCCGGTTGGATACCGCTTGTTTCCGGCGTCGTAGCAAGACAGCTTTGAACGGTATCACCAAAAATGTCTCTCCAGCTGTGCTCTCCTACAGTTGAGTCTTACATTTCTTGTTGAGTAATTTTTTTTGGTTATTAAAGTGCTCTTATCTAGTCTTACAGATTCTGTGTAAGTGGTTTACAGAACAGGCAGAACACAGCAAGTAACAACAAAATGAGACTCAATCCAATGCAGTGGTCTGGACATGAAACTAGCGTCAGACCTTTTATGTTCAGCATGTTTCTGATAAGGCTTGGAAACAAGACTCAGATGTGAGCAGTTTTTGCAACCAAATCCTGCTTTGCAAAGTATTAAAGTCTGTTACTGTTGAAATGATGTGTCTGTGAACAGTAACTATTTTGGACTTTCTTGAGCCATTTTTTCTCTGATTCCACCTTTCACAATAACTGCTGAACAGTTTCATTGGTACTTCGTTGGCTTTTATGTTTTCATTTTTACCCTGAGCCACAGATTCACCCGTGCTAGACTTGGGATCAAGACCACCTAAACCGAGACCAAGTCCTGACCAAGACAAGAGTGTGTCGAGACCGGACCAATGCGCGTTATACACAACATGACAAATAAGTGGAACATGTGAAGCCTAAGCAACATTCAACATGTTTATTAAATATTTCTCTCTTACATATCTATAATGAGGAAGTCGCTTCACTGGAAGCAGTTAAACAAACTGATCATTTGTTAAACTCAATAAAACACAGTAGCAGAGTTTTTATTCAATGGCTTAGTACTTTGAAGAAAAATAAGGTTAGTGTCAGACGGAAACGCTTCTTATCCATTTGATATCCATTTGGATACAGAAGAAAATGATTTGATAAATAATAAATTTTTCTATATTTATCTTTTTCCTTATTGATTACTGTCTAACATTATAAAATGAAAAAAAATATATTTTCTGATCAGTTGAAAATGAAGAAATGCTAAAGCTGTGAGTCATTTTGAGCCGATTTTGACTCATTGTGGCCTATAAAATGAGCTGCTTTTGGCCTTTCTGGAAGAGAACTACATTTTTGTGCATGATGACGTTCGATATGAGAGTCTCGAGCACTAATGCCTGTGTTTACATCGCAAATAATTTAATAGCATTTTTACGCAGTTACCTCAATTTTTGTGCACAGCATTACTTTGAAATAATTCCACATACACAGGAATGAATATAATGTCCGGTAAGTTCAAAGTCTTCTGACGGTCTGTGTGTTGTTTTTGTAAGTTAAAAGGATTCTGAGTTATTAAAAGAACAAACAAAAAATTAATAAACAACGCAAAATGCCTGTGTCATTTTCAAAGAGTTAATAGTAATATTCTCAGAGTTCTGGTCTCAAAATAAAATCCACAGTCTTCTTTGTCCGAGTCCATGACAAGGCCGAGACTTTCAAAAACTGGTCTCGACCGGTCTCAAGTACCCCAACACTAACCCATACATACAAATGGAGATGTTTACTGCATTGCCTGTTAAGACATTATGCAAGTCTTCCAGCATCACAGATCAGCGCGACATCTGTGGTATGACGGGACTGATGAACTCTGCTGGAGCGGACCGTGCTGAGTTGCACTGAGATCAGGCAGATTCGGCTAATCGCAAAAGCAGGAGACAGGAGCTATTGATCAGACCAATCGATGCAGTGATGCAGAAGAGCGAGTGTTCCTCTCAGCATTGTGACTGAGGGACATTTGATTTGAAGCTCAATAGATCCAGTGAAGCGTGCTTACAATCTTTCAACTTTAGAATGCCTAAATAAAAGTCTTTTAGAGGCTCGTCTCCTAATGTGTCAGTGCTCAGCTTGGTCCTTGTTAAATGTTAATCTTCCAAAGTGACTCTTTCTGATGCATTGCATTGGGGAGGAGATATTGGAGATTTAATCTAACATAAACATCTCATTTTGTCATCCTATAAACGACAGATTAAAATGCTCTGCTCTCATGATTTAGCATCTTCATCCACTTGGACTTGCTCTGAAATTGCCTGTGTAAGGACACTCAAGTTTTATGTGCCTTTTTTTATCACTGAAAACTCAGTATACTGGAATGTCTGCATTTCTTTATTTTAAACCATAATATATTAGTTTATATATAGGTAATGGGAAAAGCAATGATTAATATTCTTGTTGTTTTATTATTATGGTACTTTTAAGAGAATCCCTAAATTTGCACCATTAACTGAATTTTAAGGGCTCAAACCATATTAATTTGGCTTAATAAATTGAGTGAAAGGGTAGCGCAGTAATTAGCGCTGCCGCCGCACAGTGAGGAGGCTCTGGGTTCAAGCCCCGGGTCGGCCATAGGGCCTTTCTGTGTATGTTCTTCCCATGTTCTTCCCGTTTCCTCCCATAGTCCAAAGGCATGCACTGTAGGTTAATTGGCGACTCTAAATTTGCCCGTTAAAGTGTGAGTGTCCTGCATTGTGTTGGCACCTGCCCCGGATTGTTCCCCGCCTTGCGCCCACGAGTTCCCGGGATAGGCTCCCATCCCCCTGCGACCCCAGTTGGGATTAAGCGGTTCGGATAATGAATGAAATGATTGTTTTGCAGATCCCTTTATTTTAGAGGCTAGTTCATGAATTATGACAAATGGTTTAAACTGTTAGGGTGAATAAAAACTCTCACAAAATATTAATGTGGCTAACTTTCATGCAGCTCATGAGAAATGTGTTTCTCTGCTTTATTCTTTGTTAACCACTAGGGGTGCGGAGTGATAAGATTGTATCAATGCCATTGTTGATTGTTTTTACCTATCAATCCAATTCGGTTACTTAGTCATTTTTTGTAGTAGTCCTACACAGTCACATCACGCACCACGCACCAAAAACAGCCATTTTAATTTTCCCAAAATGATATCTGCACAGGACTGTGAACATCAACACATTCATATTCATATTTAGAGTTGTTATTCTGCAGAGACATTCTATGGTTTAGTGTCATGAAGTAAAATAAGGTTAGTGCAGGTGGAAACACTTCTTTATCCATTTGGAATCCATCTGGATACAGAATCAAATAATTTAATAACAAATCATGCATTTTTCTATATTTATTTTTTACTCTCTAACATTATAGAATGGAAAACAATATTTTCTGATTAATGGAAAATGAAGAAATGCTGAAGTTTTGGCAATTTGTGAGCATTTGGACTCATTTTGGCCTAGAACTCATTTTTGACTCATTTCTGGGGGAGAAGTACATTTTTGCCATGAGGGCGTTCCATATGAGAGCCGCGGCACAATAGTGCTGTGGAGGCGCATCTGTAATAAATACAAACGAAGTAACTGGCTGTACTGTGAGTAGAATGCTGGTTGTTGTTTATCAGGTAAAATACAAGTTTTGTCTGTAATAAACGGGAAGATTTAACTTAGTGAATGTTGGACTTCCCTGTGAGAGTCGTGCAGGCTAACAAACGCACTGTGTGTGTTTATATTGCGAAAAATTTAATTTATGTGTCATGATTCCTTGTGGTTGAAGGTAACGTCGCAGAGAGTGTGACTTAATGTACTGCGACGCAAAACTTGGGCAAAACCGGAAAACGTGGTGCTGGAAAATGAGAGAATGGTTAAGAAGAAGCAGTAACGTTGGAGGTGTACAATTCAGATGGAACTGATCAATTGGAACCAGTTCTGAGTCAGAACCGGGTTTCCATTCCCACCCCCATTAACCACTTTGTTGTCTGTGACCATTATCTTTACTTCTTTATTAGCACCATTAGCGTTTTTGGGCCTGTTTTATAAGTATTGATATGGAAATTGCCAGTTAGGCCTCTCAAGGACAAAGTGACCTCCTCCTCCTCCTCCTCCTCCTCCGATTTACGCAGCTTTAA
Source organism: Distichodus sexfasciatus (assembly GCA_032718565.1). Lineage (NCBI taxonomy): Eukaryota > Metazoa > Chordata > Actinopteri > Characiformes > Distichodontidae > Distichodus > Distichodus sexfasciatus. The sequence continues at coordinate 2,462,524 of JAVGVS010000033.1, forward strand.
GCTAATATTAAATGGTAATATCCCCATAATTACCCTGACCTACATGAAACATAATTCACATTCACTCTATAAAGGTCCCTTTTTCCCTTCTTTCATTTCCGCCGGTTGAAGAAGGTCAGCTGGTATAACTCCACAGCAGCTGGCTGTAGCTCTCAGATATGTCTCTGTCGGGTAATATTCCACCCTGGATTCCTCAAATGTCAGGCACAGAGCTGCAATGTGGAAAAAAAGAAATTTTAAGCCGCACAGCAGTGTCTACTTTTATTTACCTACTTACAATGTAGAGCCATGTGTTGCACAGTTTTTAATGGAAGTTTTTATATCCAGATGTTTGTACTTTAGAACTGCTAGATTTGTGGATTTCCGGCACAGCTTCAGTGGAAATGACTTTTTATGGCTTAACACCCATTATTTTCAGTCCAGATTTTTGCTGTATTAATTTCCCTCACAATTTTAAACAGACCCTCTCCACAATCACCACTCAGATGGGATGCTTGGACATGATGGTCTTTTTCAAAGGTAAAGCAGGGCTCATCTTTGCTGAGCACTTGAGAGTGTTTAGAGGAGAATTGAGAGTTTTCTGTCACAATCTTGCAGGACTTGCTACTGCTGCATACTAACAGGAGAGAGAGAGAGAGAGAGAGAGAGAGTCTGCTAATTTTGAATTAAGCTATAGTTCGGGTAGGGCCTGAGTTCGCTTACGTTTATAAATCATCCAGTGTCGTGTAGAATAGTGTTTTGGAAATGTTTAATCCTGAGAGAGGAGTGAGTAATGCTGATGTAAATTACATAAGGATGATGTAAAAATGCAAGCTAAGCATCAAGCAGACCTTTTCCATTTACAACATTTAGCCGACGCTCTTTTCCAGAGCAGCTTCCATTTTCTGATTTCACCGACAATTTCCCTGAGAGCAACTTAAAGGATAAGGGTTAAGGGTCTTGCTCAGGGACTCTGTGATGGTAGAGATGGAGGTAGGATTCGAACCCATACCCAGTTGAGTAGAACTGATGGGCCATATCTGGGAGAATAAAAACAATTTTCTCACTCTCTCTCTCTCTCTCTCACTCTCTCACACACACACACACACACACACACACACACACACACACACACATACAAAGTCTTGTATTACTATCTTTGTGAGGTCTTTCCATAGACTCCCATAATGACTAGATGTGTATAATTTTACACCTACACCTAACCCTGACCCTAACCTTAACCTCAGCAACCAAAAGCACATCTTTTACCTCTTTTAGTTTCTCAAGTAAAACAAGCACATTTTAAATCAAGTCCTTTTTCCTCATGGGGACCTCTCAGATGTCCCCACAAAGCCCAAAAAAACAGATAAAAGTGATTTTAGGGGACAAAAAGATCCCCACAGTGCGATAAATACATGGACGGACACACACACTCACAAAGTTCTCCCGATACAGGAATTTACTAGGGGTAGCAGTAAACAAATCAGAGCTTGAATGTTCCCAAATCAATGATGAAATGTGAAAAGAGATGATTCAAATTTACCTGTAATGCTGTCTATATATAGTGTAATAAATACCAGAGATTTTCAAATGGTGGTTCGCGGCCCCCTGGTAGTCCCTGGCAGCATTGCAGGTGATCCATGACATGTAAACCAGTTTCACTACTTAAATCACATTGTTAAATTATTTTATTTTGTTTTTCAAAACAAATGAATTAATGAAGTAAATGCAAATATCTCCCACCCCACTCCATCCCAACTACTCACACACGCAGGAGCACACAGTGGGCCCAGACTGCTGCTTAGCCTGAATGATGGCTCCTGCAACAGAACCAGTTGAAAAGCCCCAATAAATGCTGTAGGCCTACTGTGCTATAGTAATGCAAGTTTTGACATTAACAAGTATGACTCCAGAATATGATTTAACCTTTATTTATCATACGTTTTTCTTGGACAGAGGCGTCATGAATTTCACTTTACAATTAAATTGCGCCCACTTAAAATGTAAAACATGTATGAGATAAATTATGTTGATTTCGTATAATAGACTTTGCATTCGTATTGATTTCATGTTGAAGAAATTCCCTTTTTTATTTATGGTTTCTTGGGTTAAAAACTGCTAGTACGTTAGCCTGAAGAGTGGCAACTCAATCTAATCTCTCCAGGTTGTGTCTTATTTTATCCTTCATCATGTTGTGCGATTTTACTACAATGATAGCGATCGGATTGTGTTAAACAGATCAGCAAAAGTAGCCTGATTAATGGCCTGTGTCTAAGAGCTTGTCAGCAAAACATATGAGTTAAGCAGCATCTAATGTGATATGCATCATTTAATGCTTATACCATGGAAAATGATCTAAACATGGCATCGTTCCACTCTTGATTGATGGTTTTAACATATGGTGCTATTTGCCAGGTCAGAACACAGCACCGCAAAAAAAAAAAATGCTCTGTTCGTCACTTAGCCATTGCATTTGCCCTTAGACTTGCAGCGGTGTGCAGATTTTAGGGAAAAAATGTAGACTAAGTCTGACCAATAATAAGGTCTTTACCTTAAAAGAATTATATTAACTCGACTGCACAAAACAGTGGATTAGCTGGACTGTGGTCTTGCCACACAAGGCTCAAATATGCACACGTGCTTTATTACTCTGTTTACACACTCTTTATTGCTCTGTGCACTCTGTTTACAATTTATAACGCTGTGCACTCCTCTTTACGCTCAAGAAGCATGCATCTTACCCCACACTGCCTCACCTGGTGAGTTCACTGCATGTATACAGATGTATATACATTTACATCTTGCTCATATACACTTCAGTGTTGCCACTGTTCTGTTTATTCACGTGTATACACACTGCTGTTGTTTATATTTGTATGGCTGCAGGTGTGTACGGTTGGGTGTCCAGTTCAGGTCCTGCAGGGTCCATATCCTGGAGGTTTTCCATCAAACTTGAGTTCAGAACATTGACACCTTGTCTCAGGTAGAAGCTCACCAGAACTGACTCAACAGGTCCGATGGAAACCCTCCAGGGCACTGCCGCTCCAGGACCGGAACTGGACACCCCTGATCTACGCAGTCAGCTGTTAAGTACATATATGAGACGCGTTTATCCAGAGTGACTCATTCATCTATTCATCCATTATCCAAAGCGCTTAATCCCAACTGGGGTCCGGACCCTGTCCAGGGAACTCACTGCAGGGCGCACACACATCCACACAATCACACTCATGTTCACATCATACGGGGCTCAAGTTAGAGTCACCAATTAACCTATATTGCATGTTTTTTGTCAGTGATCTGATGAGGATATGGCGAATAGACAGACGCTTACAAACTTCCAGCGGCCAGGTTAGGTGGCTGTCGGAATGTTTGGAATTCGGACAGGGATCTGGTTAGGATTTGAACCGAATGCCTCATTTTCACAATTCGACAGTGATCTGGTTAGGATATAACGAATTGCTACTCGTTAGCTGTTAGCCCTTGTAGCGTGGTGGTTAGCCCAGACGCGGCTGAGAGCGCGAAAAGGAAGAATGGCCACGCGAGTTGATTTAAGAACATTCTTACACAAAGAGTTAGGATTACCACAATAACCCGAGTTCTAACAGCACACACTCTATCAAAGAGATAAACCCAATAACTGGAGTGCTCACAGTTGATGCCGAAGTGAGAAAGGGAGAAAGGGCCAGGTTGACTCAATGCCAGAGCGATTCGCCGCGAGGAAATGACTCCTTTTATACCCTTTGAACCGCGACCGGCCGCGTCCCAATCCAACTACCGGCCACGGAACGGAGTGGGTGTGACATTTTTGGACTGCGGGAGGAAACTGGAGCACCTGGGGGTAACCCACGGCATCACGGGGAGAGCATGTAAACATAAGGCTCTACTGCCGTCCCGGGCGATCGATCCCAGGACCTTCTCACAGTGATGCGGCAGCGCTAACCACTGTGCCAGCGCTAACCCTTTTATCTGTTGTGCTTGATTTCCACTATGTATTTAGGATCATATGAAATTTGTTTTATTTTTCCCTGAATTCCGTTTTTTCCATTTTTATTCTTCTGAATTCCGTGTTTTACATTATAATCATTTATTCACCTAAAAAGTGTCTAATTTTGGAGTGGATGGGGAAAAAGAACAATGCAATAGGGAAAAAATCTCATATTAAGTGACTGTTATTCAACTTCAATAAAGTGCTGAGGTTCAGCAGAATATTTTCTGCTTTGGTAAAACATTTACCTGTAAACAACAAAAAACATTCATTTTTTTGTGCAAAACGAAATGTTTCTGATGTGAGTGTTTGACTGTAAGTGATCATCACGTGTGCTTGCGGGTGCAGTCTATCGTGTGCTGGCAAAACTTACAAAAGAGTTGTTCTCCCGATTCCTAAAAAGAGTTTGGGTATTGTTCTGCTCTAAACCGAAGTTTTTTTGAGGGCTTCGGTGTTTCAACCTCTTCTCCATAGCTGACCGTTGACGTTTTCACCTCTGTGTCTGTGCGTTTGTGTGTGTGGAAAGTTGAGTCCCGCCTCAACAGGTAACATGTACCGGGGGCTGCAGCGGCCAAAATTGATTAGAAACCATTGCTTTGCTTTGCCCACATAACGATATCAGCGAATTATACGACATTCCGCGTTTTACAACGGATTCCATTTTATTTGTTGAATTCCGCCATCGCGTCTGCGTTTTCCGCATCACGGAAATCGTGGGGCCCTATGTATTTTCACATTTGCATAGTCTTTACCATCCATGTGTTTACATCACAGTTTTGGAATTTCTTCCAATGGATGAGATATATATGTTTATTTGAGTTTGAGTTCTACACTATCTCCAATTTTAGGAATCGTTCATACACACCATGGTTTAGTCTGGCCTAGTGTCCATTTCCAAAGCGTTTTCCCATCATACTGAAGAGAGAAGAGTGCGTACGCTTGCCGCGTGGTACGCAATGTAAAGTAAGTAGATAATCCAATTTTACATCATGACAAGTGTTAATTAACTACAAACAGCAGTATGAAGAACTACTTGTGTTGGTTCTAGTAGATACATGCTGCTGAGCTCTTAGGATGTGGACAAGCTGTACAGATTACAAGCACTGGGCTAGAGATCACTGAGAGTACTGAAGGCATCTAGCTCTAGATATGATGCTTTGAAGTGCTGTGTGTTTGTGTGTGTGATGACGACAAGCTTTACTCCTTTTCCTGTCTTGGGCTCTAGTGCCTTGGAGGAAACAAGAAATTTGCATGATGTGTGCTTTTGATATATCAAGGTCAGGAAATCTTTATTAAAGTGAAATGTCATATTCTAGGCTTTAAATAGCAGTTCTGCATTCCTTTGTTCAATTATACATGAACTGCACTTTTGTGTACAATTGTCTGAATATCAAATTATTTGCTGAATTCCAGAATGCTTAGGTGACAAATTGAAAGTGAACCTGGTGCAGAATGTGCTGACATTCAGACTAAGCGTCACAGAAACGAGATCACTCTCACCAGCTCAGCTAACGGTGCCGTCTGCATCTTGTCCCAACCGGTCCAAACCACCATTTTAATCTACTTCTGGACGTGTTTTGTATTAGATGGAAATTTGACTTTTGGTTTTGGCTCCGTCTCTCTCTCTCCCTCGGAGCTTAGCCGGCGTGCGGTTCTGTGGACGTGCCTGATGCATGAGGACCGGAAAGCAGATTTTTATAAAAGCTGCTTTCTTCATTTAATGGCAGCATAAAAAAGGGAAAACTATTTCCGTGGCTTAACTCGTTAATTTTTCAGATGGACGAATGATAGAGTTTAAGAAAGGCTGTTTTTCTGGATGTTTTTGGTGGGCGAGTGGCGTCCGCCAGTTAAAAGACACTCTTGGGGAATCTCTGGCCGAGCTCTGGGACATCTGGGAATTTGATTCACCTTGAAAACAGAAAATGGGGCTGTTTAAGAGGAAATCCACAAAGTTAGAATCCGCCTTATCCTTATATTACTGCCACAAGCCACGCTTGTGCTACTTCCTGTTTTTTGTGTTGTTTTTCCAGTGAATGCTGGTGAAGAGGTCAATTAAAGGCTTTTGCCTATTGAGTTCTTTAATTTGAGTTAGAGCTGCAACTATCGATTCTTTTTGTAATCGAGTATTCTATCGATTTTCTTATCGATTAATCGAGTAATCGGATAAATTAAAAAAAGACAATACATTTGTTTTTAGGCTTATTCTAGTGTGTGAGTAGAAGTTAGCAATACGTGCTTTATGGTGTTGAATTTTGGACGCCCTGCACTACTCATAGTTTGATGTGTAAATGCTGACATAGTTATGAAATCAGCACATTTCTGATGAAAGCTGACTCATTTTTTTATCTTTAGGTCAAATAAAAGAACTGAAAGAACAATGAAAGAACATCGTTTACTGCTGAGTTTTTATCTATTATTGTCTATTATCTGTGGCGTAACATTCTAACACTTCTTTATCCGTTTGGTGTCCATCAGAATATAGAATAACATTTTTTTGATAAATACATTTTCTATATTTCTTCTTTCCTATTGATTACACTATAACATTATAAAATTTAAGTTTAAAAAAATCTGATCAAATGAAAATGAAGAAATACTGAAGTTTTTGGTCATTTTGAATCAATTTGGCCTAGAAAATGTGCTGCTTTTGGCTTTTCTGGGAGAGATCTACATTTCCCACAATCCCTTGCGCGCTCCTCGGGGACGCGTCATAATAAAGCGTTTAGCGTGCGTTACGGAATAAACTATGGGAAATCTCTGGGAAACTCAATAAACGGCTGTATTGTGAGTAGAACGCTGCTTGTTGTGGTTATTCAGCAGCTACATGTGCGTTTTGTCTGTAATGAAGGGTGCGTTTAAACTGAGCGTTGTAGCGAGTCATGACGCTGACGCGGGTGCTGGCGAACACAGGGCGCGTGTTTACATCGCAAAAATGTCATTTATGGGGTTTTTATGTATTTACTTCTGTTTTAGTGCACAGAATATCTCACAAATACCTTCACATACTGAGGGATCAGGTCTTGTCTTGATCGCGTCTCTAAAAACAATGTGCATCATTAATAAGCATCCGTGTGAGATACAAGCGGCGCGTGCACTAGCGAGTGAAACGAATTAAACGCAGCTTCGATTCTGGAAAAATTGCCTCGACCATTTTTTGTAATCGAATGATTCGAGTTATTTGAATAATCGTTTCAGCTCTAATTTGAGTGATTTGCTCCTTATATTTCTGAAGAAGCTCAGTTTGGAAACTTGACTAAACAGTTTGTTGACATGCATAATTTATAACATTCTCTTCTGTTAATTAACCACTACAGAATTGCTGGAGCCTTTTTTCTTAATTAGACACAGTCCTTAACGAAATATTGTCACCTTAAAAACAAATGATCCACAAAAGTAATTACTGTTGATTATACAGATTACACAACTGTGCTTTTGTGATCCTTGTGTATATGGGGAAAACTTTCAGTGCTGATTAGTCTCACACACACACACACACACACACACACACACACACACACACACACACACACACACATCCTTGTACTTATATAGTAGTGAGGTCCTCCATTGACTTCTATATTACTGTATCTAAATAATACTACACCTAACCCTAAGCATACCCCTAACCATAACCTCAGTAACCAAAAGCTAATCTTTCTACACTTTTAGTTTTGCAAATAAACTAGTATATTTTTGTAAAAGCAGTTTAAAGAAGTGAGGACCACTAAAAAAGTCCTCACTTCCCAAAAATGTCCTCACTCTGCTGGTTAAAAACTTTTGGTTCTCACTAAGTAGCAAGTACAAGAACACACACATGCAGTCTCTGTATTACTATCTTTGTGAGGTCTTTCCATAGGCTCCCATAATAACGTTTTTTAGTTTCTCAAATAAAACATGTGCATTTTCTATAAAATCATTTCTCCTCATATGGACCCTCAGATGTCCCCACAAAGCCCAAAAAAGCGATTAAAAGTGAATTTAGGGGACAAAACGGCCCAAAAAGGTCCCCACAATGCATAAAAACATGGTACACACACACATGCACAAAGAAATGTTAATCTTTTTTATTGCATACTTATACAATGTGTTCAAAGTAGTCCGTTATCATAAGTTGTGGGGGTTTTTTTAATCCATGCAATTTGAACACATCAGGCCCTGAAAATATCCCACATTAAAACATCTTGCTAATGTGTTCTGCGTTCGTGCTAACATTGTGCTGACTTTACACAGATTTTCAGCACTTTACTTTGTGTACTCTAAATCATGATGCCCAAAAAATGTACATGCATACGAGGAATTTTTATTCCCACAAGTTTTTGGCCATTAATTCTTAAAGTGGTTCTATATAATGAAATTAGCGGACAGCCATCCTGTCATTCCCAAACCCCAGGGTTACAATTACCATTTTATTTTTACATCCAAATTATAGAGGTGAGCAGTTATTGGCTGTATGATAATCCACAGAAATTTCGGGTTGGAGAAAGGCTGGAGAATTAATTTTATATGCGGATGCAAACATTTGCGCTTGTCTTTCAAAACTGGCCACTTTGAAGCAACATGTGCCAAATACACACACACACACACACACAGAAGCAGTTGTATATTTGTGTGTAATTTTCAAAAAATGTGTGCCATTGATTTTCCTAATTTAGTTGAGTAAGATGAGTACAGAAAATTGAATGTTTAAAAACATGCTTGTCTGTTTATCCGCACACGCGCACACACATCAACACAACTCACTCACACAGATGCCACCAGAGGCTCGAGACCAATGGATATGAATTGAAAAGTGTATTATGAAGCTCAGGCTGGTGTCTCTCAGGTGGTTTTGCTGATGCTATAAGGAATCCAATTTGCTCCGGCCGTAATACAGAACCTGACGCTTCCAGGCCTCAGTGTCATGACCACCATGTTGGTCCTTGTTACTGATATCTGCAGTGGATCATTTATCCTCCTCAAGGATAATGACTCCACTACAAACAGCTTTGTGATAAGACCAGCAAAACTGATGTGAGACGACAGAACTCTCCCTGTTCACGAGAGATTGACTGATGAGGTTTATTTCAGGGTAAATATTGATAATTACTAGTCAGGGAGACTGAAAACTGACACCTATATGTGCCTGCTGTAAAAATGCACATTGCTGTTGAAATTTAGATGTACAAATACTAGTTTAATTCTTAAATCTGACAACTTTTCACAATGTTAACATAAAGTACAGCAGTCTCCCTGCTTCTGTCACAAGACCAAGCCTTCAGGGCCTTCAGCGGTCAGTGTTGATCGGCTAAATAAGTTGGTGCACCGGACATTCATCTAGACCACAGAGTGGTGAATTCTAGTTTAAGAGTATATCTGTTAAAAAATGACCAATACAGAGCTACAAAAATGCTAATTATGGCTGACCACATTTCTGGATGTTTACAGCTAATTATGAACTTTTTAAAAGTAGGAAGAAGGTACTGCATTAGCTTGGCAGACAGCATCTTTAGCTCCACAGAGAGCTTCAATTCAGCATCTCAATGCCAAGCTCAGTCAAAGCATTTAAAATATGCTAATGGTATTTGATTATCCGGCATTGAGGAGAAGACGGAGCTTCGATCCAAATAGATGATTGTAATGGACCTGACTAACAGTGGAAAGTGTGTGGAGAATCTGATCACTGTGTGCCAGTGCGCTAAGAGCTCCAACGCAGCGAGATGCTCCTGAAAACCAACTGATCCAGGGTGCGTTTCCCAAAAGCATATGTTTGCTCCTATACTTTGGGGAAACGCACCCCTGTTAGTGATATAATGACCATGTACCAGTCTGATGCTGAGGTTGGCCATGAAAGCACTCGTCTATGCTGATTATGAGAGGTGATTTTAATTTATCAGGTCAGTATTTGCGTGTGCTTGTTAGAAAGTAAGATATGCAGTGTTTAAGTTCCACACAACTTGGTGGTGTAGTTGGTGGCGTAATGGTTTGGTTGTTTGCCCCGCGATCAGGTCGTCGATTCGAACCTGGGGCCGGTGAAGTTACCACTGAGGTACTCATGAGCAAGGTACCATCCCCTAAGCACTGCCCCTCAGGCGCTGCCCATGTTAGCTGTCCACTGCTCCTTCACGGCTGGGTCAAATGCAGAGGCCAGATTTGGTTGTGGTGCACTGTGTGCTGTGCTGTGGTGTGTTCACAATCACAAATAATCACTCACTTTCACTTTCACAATAAAGTGATGCTAATCTCTTCCTGTTCAGTACAGCGTCCTGGTTTCTGCATCATATCGTAACTCAAAAGTTGGATCAGTGTTGTGTCACGCAACAGTTGGTCATGCGTGACCTCACACGGCTTCTTCACCCCGTAAAGTAGACAATCACAGTCGGAAAGAGGATGATAACTTTTTAGCTGTTCCGCTTGTGCGTCTACTCAGATTGATGTGAAACTGCAAGCAAGTCGATCTCCAAGAGAGATACAGAGAAACAGGGAGAGAAAATGATCTTCATCTCACATTTTTCAGTTTGCAGCTCTTTGGAGAAACAGCTAAGTGTAGGCAAGATCAAAGCATCTGGCAGCTCGGGTCGCTGTCGAGCGTGTTGAAGACGTCCTCGTAACAAAGAAAATATCGTGCTTGTTACTTCATTTTGCCTCGCAGAGGATGGAGGGGCGCCAAAACAAGCGTCTGGAGGAAAATAAGTGTGTTTCTCTCCCTGATTTAATATTTCCAGCAAAAAAATCCTCTTGTACGTGACACTTTGGGTGGAAACACAGAACTCTATACTAGATAGGGCAGTGTGTTAGGACGAGGTGTTTGCCTTTTTAGTTCAGTAGACAGACGTCCAAACCCCCGCACCTTTATTTGAAGAACAAAGATAGAAAGGACACAGACATTTGTAGGCGTTGCTATCAGGCCATTCTGAAGCATTTCCTCAAGCGTACAGTGAAATTTTTTGCTGAAAACATTCCGCTTGCCTAATTAATTGTGAGTTTTTGTGGCTGTGGTGACTCTGAGCTTGTAGAGGGTGAGTACTTCATGTGTCTGAGAGATCACACTGAAGTGGTGCTGAAGAAACACTTCTCAAATATCAAGGACTTAAAATGAAAAACACTTGACGGGCAAACGTCACGTTCTTATTCTGCGCTGTACTGTTTTAATAAGCAATCAAAGCACTTTTATGCATTTTCTCTCACCAAGCCTTTGTGTAAAAAGACCTTTGAGTGTTTTCTCGAGTGTTTTGTACGTCAGGTAACAAGACTGTAATTGAGTTCAAATGTGGTTTGATTTTTCGGAGGCAAACTCAGCAAACACTCCTGCCTAGAATCTTAACCCTTTTACGTTTAGGTCCTGTGTTCCTGCAAAATGATCTGGCTAAAATACTTTTTAAGGGTTTGATTGCCCAGAAAGACGCCAAGCCCTTCAGCTTTTGCCAAAATAATAAATCTCAGTGTGATCTTATCCTGAAAGTTTGCAGAAAATGTCAGCAGTTTGCTCTGGCAATATTTTGCTACTGTGTAGAATGGCTACATGCTGCTTAAGGAGATGTTTCATACTCCCGACTGCAGCAGCAGAGCTGGAAAGAACTGGTTTTAGCCAAAAAATTACCCAGATCCTTACCTCAACAATCAGCAGCCAGGCGCTTTGCTCAAAATCGACTTCGATTAGGTTTGCTCTGGAGCTCTGAGGCTAGCTATTGCTACGTTAATAGTTTCTAATTAGCAGTATTCCAACACGTAAGGCTAATTTGGGATCGTTTGCAATCATTCGCCTTGCAGACTTGGACATCGGCCATCGCTTTGCTGATCCTCTTTACTGTAGAAGTTAAAAATTGGAATAAATGAGATCTTCGTTCCTCTAACTGTTGCGTGTGCGCTGTAGGTTTTGAAGTGCACACAGTCGTTTAACGGCAGTTTTGCTCGGCGATTATGCTAATCTTGTTTTGCAGCGGGTCTAAAGACTGCACCGCTGGCACCAGTCTTGCCAGGAATCTTAAGGGTTTTTTTTTCTAAACCATCTTCATTAATGAGACACTATACATTTACATAACTGTGGAATCCTGCAGCCAACTCTACTCATTTTCCCACGTTTTAATCCTGGGGACGGGAGCGACGTAGCCGTGAGAAAATGTTGGTTGGAGCTTCGGGGGCTTGATTGAGACAGTGAAGCAGTTTTCTTTCCCTTTTTTGCCTTGTCAGGCGTGTTTGCAGCTGCCTGAGTAAGCAAATGAGGAAGCAGATCCATGTCTCTCTCTTTGATCTAGTCACAGTTTACTGATGTGCTTTTCCAACTTTTTCAGATTGAGAGAGCCAGCGATGCTCTTCGCTTTGCATAAGTTCAGAGCGATTTTTCAGAAAACGTCGGTTTGCAGTCTGTAATTATTAGAGTTTGCTTTTAAATCAGTTTAATTAGTGCGCACGGCCTTTGCCGGGGTTCATGGTAACTCCAGAGCGCCCACTTAATGGTGTTATATTGTTGGTAGAAGTTAAATGAGTAATTTGCTGCGTTTTTCTCTCGGCGGGGAGAGCAGCGAGGTTTAGCCTTTAGGTCGTTTGCGGGATTAAGTCGTGCCAAGAGAAGAAGCAGCTCTTGTGCCGTTCGCAACGCCGCATGGAGGGAGTGAGGAAAGAGTTATGGGAAGGAGGTGACTTATTTACTAACAGATGCAGGGCAGGAATCACTGCGGTAGCGCTTTGGCATAAACACGCGAAGCCTCGCTCTGCTCGCTAACGTCTTTAGAATGCTTTTGGCTTGTGGGGTTGCGAGTGATTTGCTGACTTGATGCCGGGACCACAGAAACGAGAGAGTGTCTGTGTGTGTGTGGGTGTGTGTGTGTGAGAGAGAAAGTGTGAATGGGGCAGGTTTTAAGGGCGTTGCGAGGGCCTGATCGTCTTGGAAAATATAGGAAAGTTTAGTTTTGTCAGGTTTTTGTGGTTTGCACGTGAAGGTCAGTTCTCATAGTGAGGGAAAAACGCTTTTATTGAAAAGTTCCAGCTTTTATTTGGAAATTCAAAAGATTTTACATTTGGTTGATGTGCCAAAACGTTCATGTGCTCACATTAGAAATATCTTCTATCATAATGAGGCTTTACTTGTAGTCATTGTATCCTTTCATTACTCATGACTTTTTACAATATTTTTTTTAATTAAGCGGCATAATGACATCAAAAGTCCTTTTAAAATGAAGAGAGATTAATACTCTGGAGCTTGACTGAGGTGTTTTAATAATATTTTTTATATGTTTTAATATTTAATTAAGGAACTCTACAGTGGTGTCTGCTGTGTTCAGAAGCTTTTATGCATGTTCCAGTTATATTAACACGTTACATTTAACAACTGATTTAACGGCTTTAATTGAGTGTCGGCTGTGTGGTTTAGCCGGTGTACACTGCTCTCTAGTAATTTTATTAGAGGTGTGCAGAGCTGCATGAAAAGCTGCGTTTGAGTGTGTCTGGAGGCAGGAGGAGGCTCAGTCTGCAGCCTCAATCTCACAGCTCCCGATAAAAGCAGGACAAGCCAACGGTCAGCAGCCTCACAGCCAGCGCCGCACCAGACGTGTTTATGCAGTCCACACCTGCCTCATTTAAAAGTGTGTGTGAGAGAGAGATAACTAGATGTCCCCACTTTGCTGGGAAAACCCCCCCAGAAAATAGATGTTTGGGAGAGTCAGGGAAATGGCCTCATGATGCAACAAGCGCTTTTCTGGTGAAGATGAAAAAAATCACAAATACTTGGTTTTAAAAAAGGATTCCGTGCTTTCTGTAGATTTCTAGAAATTAGCTGTGTAAGTGATATTAATGGGGTAGGTATTGGCAAGAATCTCACGATACGTGTCACGATACATGGATCACGATATGATTATTGATATAATCGATGTAATGTATCATGAAAGGAAATATTGCAATATATTGATGTGTCGGTTTCTTTGCACAGGCCTAGTTTGGACCACATGGAGATTTGCATGAGCTAGTGAAAGTGAGTGATTATTTGTCATTGTGAACACAGCACAGCACACAGTGCACCACAACAAAATGTGACCTCTGCATTTGACCCATCCATGAAGGAGCAGTGGGCAGCTAACAAGCGCCCGGGGAGCAGTGCTTGGGGGACGGTACCTTGCTCATGAGTACCTCATGAGTATTGTCACTCCAAACTGCTGCTGATCTGGCACACATTTAATGCCAGACGATTTTGTAATCCCCTTCTCTTGGTTGCTGCTACAATATTTGCACAACTATTGAACATTGCTGTTCATATCACTGACCGCTTTTTCTAACTGACTGTATCTGCACAAATTATTAAAAGTATCGCGCACTCTAGTTCCCCACTGCTGTTCCAATATCTGCACATTCCAGATCCGACTTGAACGTTAGCTCAGACTTTATAAGCGATACTGTTTTATTTCATGGACTGTATAGAATTCTTCATATTAAATCTGTTACTGACCTCATGCACATTCAATGTTAAAGACCATAATTGTAGCCTGAAAACCGCACTGTTTTTCTTTCTATTTCTCGTTTAAAGTGTATATTTTATATTCTATTTATATATTTTATTCCATGTGCCCTGTTTGTTCTTTGTTCCTTATTCTTTGTTGTTTGCACTGCTAAAATTGGAGCCACGTTGTCTCGTCTCGCTATATACTTGTACAGTATATAGCAGCGATGACAATAAAGTTGACTTTGACTTCTTCCTGTACTCCACATCCTCCTCTTTAACGCCAGCCACACACATGCACTCTCTTACAACATCCACAGTCTTCCAATGTGTGTTCAATCCTCAGTATTTAAACGTGACCCCTTTGGCAGCAGCAACATGCTCCTCTAATATTTGTTTTTTAAATCTAACGAGAAGTACAAATGTTTTTTTTGTTTTGTTTTAGGGAACTGTATTTCTATTTTCTACATTTTTCCTTTCTAGAAAATGCTCAGCATTTGTCTTTTTGACATGGACTCAGTTGTGTGTGTATGTGTGTATGTGGCCCATGCATGAAAGAGCTTCCAACAACACAAACATGCAGATGGGGAAATGCTGATTGAATGTGCAGGCTGAGGAACCTCAAACAATGGCGAAATAATCAGGCCGCCTCCATGCTGTTAATATTCTAATTAATATCCTGCTTGTAAATTGGCCGCTGCCGTCCTTGGAGATGTGCCTTGCTTCATTTTCAGACTTTTTATTTGAACAGTTAACTTTCCATTTCAAATAAATCTTTACACCTTTGGAAAAAGTTGAGTAAAGGTGAAAAACGTGACCCTTCATTACACGCTGTAGTTTTTAGTGGGGAGAATAACGGTTTTAAAGCTCTTTAAAGTGGATTATAGGAACACTCAGTTCCATTGGTAACCTGCTTATGTTTTCTCACATAGCAGTCGGGCTTCTGTTGGACTAATCTCAGTCACTTTATTAACAATATCTACTTCAGAGCTGCATTTTAGGCAGAGGACCAGTCTGTAACCCATCCTGTATGCATCATCGCACAGCTGCATCAGTCATGTTCACTACTGGTCAGTATCTGAATCCAAGGAATCAGTTGAGCAGCAATTTTATGTATTAAACATTCCGCAAGGCGGAACCAACCCTGGGCAGGAGCCAACACACCGCAGGGCACACACACTCACACAATCACATTCACACCTTACAGGGCCAATTTAGAGTCGCCATTCAATCTATAGCGTATGCTTTTTGGACTGTGGAAGGAAACCGGAGCACCCGGAGGAAACCCATGCGAAAACGGGGAGAGCATGCAAACTCCACAAAGAAAGGCCCTACAGCTGACACGGGGCTCGAACCCAGGACCATCTTGCTGTAAGGTGGCAGAGCTAACCACTGCGCCACCGTGCCGCCATAAATCTTACACATTTAGCCCAAATTTTGAATTTACTGTGATTGATGTGACATTGGACACTAATCTGTGTTAAGATAAACGTGTGAAGTCAAATATTTTGATATTTCCATTTCAATTAATCATTTTCAGACTCTGTTAGCAGCTCAAATTTACTAATTATTGTGACAGTCTTCACTCGGCAGCTTATGTGTTGTAGTTCTGGAGTTAAAATGGGGCTAGATTTGAAATGACCTCTTGGACTGTAGGTGAGCGTACTATCACTAGACCACCATCTGCCTTACATTATCAAAGCCTTGCTATGCATCTCCAAGGTGGACCTACATGTTGGATTGTCTCTAAAAAGGCCATTTGATTTCGGACGACATATGACTGAGATATCAACATTCAAAGGAGTCGGGTTTCTCCTGTCACGCCAAGTGAGAAACGGAGAAATCTGCCTTTGAAGTTGACTATCGACGTAGCACTCACAGACGCTTGGTGCGGTCGCGGCTACGTTTGCATTTACGGTAGCCTACGCTGCATTCACAGCCACACGGATAGCCTACCTGCGTTAGGTTAACTGAACTCGGGAGACGAAGATGGATTCCGGAGAAATATCTTCACGCTAGTCAACCAGTGGATTTACCGTAAATATTGAAGTAGAGCGGTCAAAACAGAAACTTTTAACATTCTGCTGGAATTTAATTCCTCACCTCAAGAAAGTCACGTTTTTAGGATGGAAAGGGTAAGTTTTTCAGGGAAATTTATTGACAACAGTACAGTATAGACCTTCCACTGTTTCAAAACACTAAAAACAAAAAATCCAAAATTTTACCCCACGCAACATAAAAGGTCGTTTTTCTCGGAAACCTCTGTTGTGACAAGCGACTGGTTTTGCCGTGGAGGGTCACATATCACGTGCAGTTGGACTGGGGGAGGAAACCGGAGCATCTGGAAAAAACCCATGCAAACACGGGGAGAGCATGCAAACTCCACACAGAATTTTTTTTGAAAAAACTAACTTTCTAAATAATTTGAATCATTAAGATTATTAAACAGTTAGGTTTGAATGAGTTTAATTAGATTTTTATTTTAAATTATTTAATGTATATGTTTGTCTATTTTAAAATAACCATCAATCATATCAAATTAATTAAAAATATATATCATTTAAAATTATGTAAATAATCATTAATTGGATTAAACTCCTAAACTCAACTTGATGTTAACATTGAGGGCTTTTTGAGTAATTGTTATCTATAGCTTGTTAAAAACGTATACTTTTTGTTATCTTCATATTGCTACTGTTCATGTTTCAGTTATTGGTCCAATATTAAATTTGGTTATGGGACTGGCTCTAATTAATGTGAATACCAGTTCCCATTTTTATTGTACATGTTTAAAAGGTAATTATAGATAAACCTCTGACATAGTCATAGTGTAATTGAGTTTTAGCTTTATAATTAGTTTGACCTTTTGATGTCTGTGGTCAAGATTGTTTTAAGTGAGTTATTATTTTTCATTGTGATGAAAATAGCATAGCACAGCATAATGTGCACCACAATAAAATGTGACCTCTGCATTTGACCCATCCATGAAGCAGTCTTTAGATTATTTTTTTGACCGTGCTTGGGCAACCTTGGTCAGTGATACCTTTACTGCGCCGGGATTGAAGCAGCAACCTTCTGATCATGGGGCCAACTCCCTAACCGTTACACTGCCCCAATAATGCCCAGCGCTCAACGTGGGGGAGGTTTTGTAAACCTGTAAGCACACTATTTAAGGCCATACTGTAGAACAGAGGTCACTAACAGGCGGACCACGGTCCAGGATTAAGTGATAATGAATAAATGAATGAATGATTTATAACCAAAGATTTATGCTAATTCTAGATAAGCTGCTGATGCTAAGTGTTATTGTAGCTCTACCCCGTCTTTTAGAGAACAGCTTAATTTCGCTTTAGCCGGAGCATTTTCGCAAAAGTTGACCCTACAGCCGACTGCACAGAAAGTGGATAATTCAGGGAGAAACTATTTGTAGAAAAGTATGACTTTTTTGAACATTTCCAGTGCACAGCAGCATCATTAGTTTCTATCTTAACTCTTCCTTACTGGAAACTATTAGCAAACTAATTGGAACACAGAGTCCCTTTAGGGCTATTTAATAGTCAATTTGCTGTGATGCTTCCATTATCTGTATGAGGAAAAATGAGACCCAGAAAGTCTAGTGCTGGCTGACCCACTGTCATGCTGCGATCCTGATTAACTGATTGATCTGCAAGTTGATGGGTTTATTAGCTTGGATAATTGCTGCATAAATTATGCAAACAACATATCTTTTCTGTCATTTTGCATTTCATCTCTTCAGGGTGAGTAATGGTCAGATTGATATGTGGGTGGGGCGTGAGCTCATGTTGAGGGAGGACGCTGACTTGATTCTAGAAAAAGAAAATGAAACGATTAGTTTACCTTTGACCCTAAACATTTTATTCAATTAAGGTTTTTGTTGCAGTTATCACACAAGTCAACAAAACCTGTAAAAGGAATTTAGTGCTTTAGTGCACAGTGCATGCAGAATGTGCAGATGGACAAATGAGACCGAGGACAGCAAAGTGTGCATGTGTTGATCATATATTTAATCTCAGTGTGGAACTAAATCTTGTGATATAGTACAGATGGTGTAATATATTTACTCATTGATGAATAAAAGCCAAATGCTGATACACTCTATAAATATGACACTGTGAGTGTGAAAGAGCTGGAGACATTAGAAGAGAGCAAGGACAGGGAAGCAGGAAGAAAGATAGATATGGAGAAAGAGATGGAGAGTGGGAGAGAAGCAGATGGAGACTGGCAGAAAGAAACAGAAGACGATGGAGAGGGAGAACAAGAAGGGGACAGAGACGGAGAGCGAAAAAGAGATGGAGAAGGAGAAAGAGAAGGGAAAGGAAAGGGAAAGAGATGGAGAGGGAGAAAGAAGAGAAGGAGAGGGAGATGGAGATGGAGAGTGAGAGTGAGAAAGAGAAGGGGATGGACATGGAGAAAGGCACAGAGATGGAGAAGGAAGAAGAGAAGGGGATGGAGACGGAGAATGGGATGGAGAGGGAGAAAGAGATGGAGCTGGAGAGGGAGAAAGAGATGGAGCTGGAGAGGGAGAAAGAGATGGAGAAAGAGAATGGGACAGTGAGGGAGAAAGAGAAGGGGACGGAGAGGGAGAAAGAGATGGAGAGGGAGACGGAGAATGGGACAGTGAGGGAGAAAGAGATGGAGAGGGAGAAAGAGAAGGGGATGGAGACGGAGAATGGGACGGAGAGGGAGAAAGAGATGGAGATGGAGACGAAGAATGGGACGGAGAGGGAGAAAGAGAAGGAGATGGAGATGGAGAATGGGACAGTGAGGGAGAAAGAGATGGAGAGGGAAAAAGAGAAGGGGACGGAGGGGGAGAAAGAGATGGATATGGAGAATGGGACAGTGAGGGAGAAAGAGATGGAGAGGGAGAAAGAGAAGGGGATGGAGACGAAGAATGGGACGGAGAGGGAAATGGAGAGGGAGAAAGAGATGGAGAGAGAAAAAGAGATGGAGATGGAGAGGGAGAAGGAGAAGGAGACGAAGGCAACGTTTCTGGAACACTGAATGTTTCTCCAGCGTTACTTGGCCAGTAGTTTACTAACTGTATCAGTTTTGTGTGTTACTTCCTTCAGGAAGAGCGACTCTAGTGCTGTCGTTTTGGATTTCTCTCCACAGATGCATAGTAAACAGTCACATTTCTCCACTGTTGTATTGACAACCAGATGCCCCCACTCCCTCTTTCATCATTACAGCATGTAAAAGGCAGCAGACCCCAAACCAGCTACTGTCTTACAATTCCACCTCTAAACACACTTCTGTCTGAACACTGGTGATATGCCTTATTTCAGTACAGCTAAATCCAAACAAATCAATTTCCCTCCTCCAAAGAAAAACAGCATTTTTATTCAATTACCCCACGTGTAGCAAAGGGACTCGCCGTGATGCATAATTCAGAGCACTGCCTTAAACATGTCACACGGCGGAGCCGATGTGCTGACATGGGAACCAGCATTTACATGTCAAAGAATGTTTGTGCAGGTTGGTCTCTGGCCCGCGCCGCTTCCCGCGAGGGTTTGAATACACTTCACATGAAGGCTGCGGGAGCGGAGCTGAACTTCAAAAAACGTCTTAAACCTCGCAAATCTTTAGGGAGTTACTTAAAATTATTCAGTTTGAGATTTTCACTTCTTCTCAAGTGAGTTTATCTTACTTGACCTGCAGATAACACACCAGTTAATTTATCAAAACCGGCATTTAGAACCTCTCACCAACTAGAGATGGCACTGCTCTGTTACGTGGATTGGATCATGACTCAAATAGCTGTATTGGGTATCGGTGGCATTGGGCTGATCAACAGAGCCGATCTGTAAATGCGTGCACACACAATTGGTTATGCTTGGGAAGTGGCACTGTGGTAAAGCTGGTGCATTTTTCAACATTTTTCACTGATTCCTACATATTAATACAAGCAGAATAAGCAATGCAACACACTACAACCCCAAAAGCAAATTACATGATTACACTGTTTAATTTCCTTTACAGCACCAGCTCTCGCTCGCAATCTCTGTGCTCCTGATGGTTTTAGCCAGAGCCGGATTAACACAGTGTGGGGCCCCTGTTCTCTCTTTGAAAAATTATATTCCTTAAATGATTAATGTATAATCTGTAAGCATCCTTTCCAGTGAATAATATAAAAATTATGAAAAGATATTTAAATGATGGCTTGGCTTGGGCCTCTGGCTACCCGATCAAGTCTATGAAGAATCCGGCCTTAGTTTTAGCACTGCAGGATTAGGGACTGTCACAAAATTACAGACTACAGTACTGTGCAAAGGTTTTAGGCAGGTGTGAAAAAATGCTGTAAACAAAGAATGCTTTCAAAAATGGAAGTGTTAATCATTTATTTTCATCAATCAACAAAATGCAGTGAATGAACGAAAGAGAAATCTAAATCAAATCAGTATTTGGTGTGACCACCCTTTGCCTTCAAAACAGCATCAATTCTTCTAGGTACACTTGCACACAGTTTTTGAAGGAACTCGGCTGGTAGGTTGTTCCAAACATCTTGGAGAACTAACCACAGATCTATAATCCTATAATCCTACAAAATAATATAATAACTACAAAATAATATAATGACTATAATCCTACAAAATCCCTGACTTTGTGCGAGTGTATCTATAAGGATTGATGCTGGTTTGAAGGCAAAAGGTAGTAACACCAAATATTGATTTTATTTAGATTTTTCTTTTGTTTGCTCACTTTGCATTTTGTAAATTGATAAAAAATAAACAATTATTATTTATATTTCTGAAAGCATTCTTTGTTTGCAGCATTTTTTCACACCTGCCTAAAACTTTTGCACAGCACTGTACGTTTAAATGAATAATTTTTGAGATGTTATTTTAATAATTGTCATGTCTCCCCCAGGACAGTTGGCCCCGCTGGCCACTAGTGGCCGCTAGAGACTCTGTATATAGGTCACTTGGGTTCAGGGTTCACGGTGTGTATATATCCTTATATGGGTCTGTGGTGTCGGTTCCTCCCCTTGTGTCTAGTTGTGTGTAAGCCATTGGTTGTTCCCTAATTGTCTGTGTAGTCTGATGAGTTTAGCCCCTATATAAGTTCAGTCCTTTGTTTCAGTCTTTGTCCGTGCACCATCACATTCCATGTCTTCAAATGATCCTGCGTTATACCCTGAGACTCTGCCATGCCCTTGTCTGCCGTTTGATGCCTGCCATTCCGTCCAAGATCCAAGTTAAGTTTGTCTTTGTCATGTGCTTTGTGTTGGTGTCTGTTAGATCTTTAGTAAATAGTTTAGAAGTCAGAGTAGCCGTTAGCATAGCACACTTAGCATTAGTGTAGTTAGCTTTAGCATAGTCACTTCCTGTTAACCTTACCTCTTTAGTATTAGCGTTAGCACTTAACATTAGCTGTTAGCATAGCACACTTAGCATAGTTAGCTTTAGCATAATCACTTCCTGTTGATCTTTCCCCTTTAGTATTAGCTTTAGCAATTAGCATTAGCATAGCGTTAGCTTTAGCTGTTAGCTTAGGGTTAGTATTAGGTTCACTTAGGTTGTTCTCCCATGTCTGTTCCAGTTCCTCTCTTCCCCTTGTTATAATCCCTGTCCCCGATGTAGTCTGTCTTTTGTCCCAGCCTGTACCTGTTCCTGTTCCCCGAGTTAGCCATAGGGTTTTGTGTAGTGAATGTGTAGCCTGTCTCCGCGTCTGTGTCTTGTGTACTTGTTCACTATGTCTCCTCCCTCCTTGTCTCCCAGTCTTGTAAATAAACACAATATGCCTAGAAAACCTTCCTGCAACTTGCATCTGCTCCATACCCGCAACGTGACAATAATAAATAATTTTGCAGATACATATGGGTGTGTAATTATTATATTGTTTTAGTTGGAAAACAGTATTTAAGTCAAGTTTTTTCTTAATCATAACAGAACAATCTGTCAGGTTTTGACATTTTAAAGCATTATTTTCTGTTTAACAGAGACTGTATCAGATTTGTGTAGTATCGGCAGATATCCAAATCTACAATATCGTTATCATATCGGGCATAAAGTGGTATCGTGCCATTTTTATCGTCTATGTAATCTTGCTCTTGTCGGTTGCTCTTGGTCTATACTATACTTGGTCTACACTGTGTTAATGCTCCTCCTCTTCAACAACACTCAATGGTCATTCATTTCAAAGAGATAAAGGTTTGAAATTTCAGTAAGAGAATCGCTTGGTACAATACTATTGAACTGGTTTCATTTATAATTTGATGCTTGCTGAAGATAAACCTTGAAATCATAGGGAGCTGTATTTAAGATGTGAATTGGTGAAGCTCAACATTGTGCCTGCTTATGACCATTTCCTCTTTCTGTAATTGTTGTAGCTGTTCTCAGCTTTGATTTTTGCGAGAGATGATTGGGGCAGCGCATCACCTTATGCTGTATTCATATAACAGCGTAGTGAAATCAGTGTGTATAATTGTGCAAATGTTTGTGTTTGAATGTATAAATCATTGTCAGTGCATATTAGCTGGCACAGACAGAGTAGAGCCTGTCCGTGCTGGTTGTTTTGGCTCAGGATTCTGCAACACTGGATTTGAAATGAAACAGACACTGAAGCTGAAGTTTATAACACAGAATGTCAGCTTTAATTAGAGGCCAAAAATGTTCCCTTTGGGTGAACTGTGTAGGAATTACAGCCCTGTTTTATTTATATATTTCATTTACTGAGAACAGTTTGCTAATTACAGGTTCCTGGTATAAGAAGAAATGTTAACTAGTTCTAGACTGAGAAATGTCCCTGCTTTTCAAAGCACTTCGTGTCTTTTAGTCTCTAATTTCAAAGTGATGGTTTTAGTTTACTCCATATTAGGTTTTGCAGATTTTGGCTCATGTTAGTCAAAGGGATGCACCAATCCAAGTTTTTCAGTTCTGATACTGGTACTTTAGTTGTCAGCCAATCCTGAGTACCGATCCAATACCAGTTTTTAACCTTTAAAATGATGTGTAAGTGCTGACACAATCTTGAAATCAATCCATTTCTGATACAAAAACGACTTCTTTTTAGCTTTATGTAACATAAGTGCTGGAACTGTAGACATAACTACTAGAAAAAGTAAGAACAGCGTGTTTTACTGGCTTATGGATATAGAATGAAAAATAATAAAATTTGATAAATAATGCATTTATATTTTTGCTTATTACCCTCTAACATTATAGAATGTAAAAGATTTTTTTCTGATTAATTGTAAATTAATTGAATGACGTTTCTGGCCTTTTTTGAGCCTATTTGGACTCATTTTGCCCTATAAGTCATTTTGGACTCATTTCTTGGAGAGAACATTTTTGGCGTGATGGCATCCCACACAATAACGCGATGAACGCGCATCCTGGAATGTACTGAGAACATGAAGTAAATGGGTGGAACGCTGGTTGTTTTTGTTATTTATCAGCAAAAATGTAAGTTTTGTCTGTAATAAAGGTAAAGATTTGACTGAACTGGAATGCTTGAATGTTGGACTTCCCTGAGAGAGACGCACACGCTAACAAACATAGCAGCAAGGAACTGCTTGTGAGCAAGAGCTTTTGGGGTTGTAGTGTGTTGCACTGCTTGTTCTTCTCATTGTCATATCAGTATGTAGGAATTAATGCAAATGTCGAACAATAAACCAGCTTTACCGCAGTAACACTTATTACACATGCATAACGAATCGAGCGTACGCAAATACGCAAACATAGAAAAATCTACTAACTACAGATTGGCTCCAGAGATCGGCCCAATGCCACCGATACCAGGTCCAGCGATTTGAGTCGTTATCGGATCGATATCCCATCCACATATCGGATCGGTGCATCCCTAAATTAGTCACTGCAGTTTCACATTACCAGCACTTTCTTTATCTCTGACTTCTCTGCTGTGTTGTTCTGAATTGCATGTGTTATTCTGCTCTTACTTTTTAAAATCCTGCTGATAAAGCTAATAATACAGCAGAGATCAGTCACATCCAGGATTAACATGGGCATATTGTGCCTTACATATTCCTTCCATATACTGATTAAATGAGTCACTCTTCAAGTGTTTAAATTACATGAATAAGTAAACACGATTAATTACAAGAATAATTAAAGATGTGAAGCGGCCGACCTGCTGTTTTCTCACCTTATTTCCAACTTTACAGAAATCAACGTGGAGAAACTCTTGAAGGCTATGTCTCTTAGTATGAAGGAGCAATGAACTTCGTCTGATAAATTAATTCGGTTTCAAGTTGCACACACCACTTACTAGAAGATTTGACACAAAGCATTTGACAATTTTGCCAAACTGGTAATTTGGTTTTCCACTTTGAGAACAAAATTGTCCACTGTAATTTGCTCAGTTACATAAGGCTCCTCACCAGCCTGGCCGTAGTTCTGCAGCTTCTTCACATCCCCCAACTCCACTTTCTGCTCTTTATGCATCTTGTTTGGAGTGTGTCATCTTTGCCCGTTTATATCCACTCTTACTGTCCTTTTCGACAGACTCCTTTGACTTTCCAAAATTTTGTTCTCAGAATAGTTTGTGTTGATTTTGACAAAAATCGTTCATTCTTGTCTTTCTAGTAATCACACAGTATCTTCTGGGATTTGATGGCACTTTGGTTGAAATGACCGCATGATAGCTAGTCTTTCTGCGCTGTTAGACATGCCTGTATTCCTCCAGTGGTACTCACAAAGTTGGAGAACAGAATGCCCAATGTTGGCCATAATAAGTCCATATTCCACACTATGCAGGAATTGTGCCACTCTGGAGGGCTTGCAGTTTCATTTTTGAGGTTGTGATAATTAGAGTTGGGGACAAGACCACCTAAACCGAGACCAAGACAACACTAAGACTAGAGTGTGTTGAAACCGAGACAAGACCAAGACTCTGAAGGGCCGAGACCGAGACGAGACAAATGCACATTTCACAGCACATGACAAATAAGTGGAACATGCAAAGCCTAAACAATATTAAACATGTTTATTAAATATTTCTCTTACATATCTATAATGAGGAAGTCGCTTCACTGGAAGCAGTTAAACAAACTGATCACATCATATATTAAACTCAACAAAACACAGTGAACTCTCCAGATTCAAGACCAAACTCACTGTTTTTTTGGCTTGCAGAGTTGTTATTATGCAGAGACATTCTATGGCTTAGTGCTGTAAAGAGTAAAATAAGGGTTAGTCCCATTTGGTATCTATCTGGATACAGAATAAAATGATTTGATAAACAATGCATTTTTCTATATTTATTTTTTTTCACTGTTGATTACTCTCTAACATTAATAAGGAAAATGGAAAAAAAATCTGATCAATTGAAAATGAAGAAATGCTTAAAGTTTGGGGTCATTTTGAACCAATTTGGATTCATTTTGGTTCCTTTCTGGAACAGAACTACATTTTTGTGCATGATAACGTTCCATGTAAGAGTCTCGAGCGCTAACACAAGTGTTTACATCATGAATAATGTAATTAATGCCTTTTTGTGTAATTACTTCAGTTTTTGTGCACGAACTTATAAGTAATTTCATGTACTGAGGAACGAACATAACGTCTGGCAGGTTCAAAGTCTTGTGATTCTGACGCTATGTGTTTGATTTCTGTAAGTTAAAGGGATTCAGAGTTATTAAAACACTAATTAATAAACAACACAAAATGCCTGTGTCGGCCTCAAAGAGTTTTCATAGTAATATTCTCAGAGTTGTGGTCTTGGCTGGTCTCCAGATAAAATCCTGAGTCCCCTTTGTCCGAGTCCATGACAAGACCGAGCACAAATATGGCTCAGTCCGAGACAAGACTGAGACTTTTAAAAACGGGTCTCGAGACCGGTCTTGAGTACACCAACACTAAAATCAGGTCTACACAAAATAAAACTGAAGATCAGAACTGGCTTGAAATCACCAGAGAGAGCTTGAGCTATGTAAGCAAAACACCCTAATGCAAAGAGATTTGAAAAGACAGTGGAAAGAAATTCAGTCTAAACCTGACAGTGAGACTTCTTTTACTCAATTAGTGCAACAAAATTTCTCCTGCTCCTTTTGGACGTCAGTAAAACCTCTCAGATTCCAGTGATTTTGAGGATGTTCTTTCTACACACAAGGAGAAGCAACTTTGTAGGATTTTTGGCTTTGTTGTTTTGGTGGTTGATTCTAAAATTTTTCATGCAGTTCAGAAACTTTAGGAGGGCTGTCATTATGACGATAGCATTTTGCCTCAGCGTGAACATTTTGATGGACTAACTGAACATGCTGGGTAGAATTTTGGAACTCGTATTGCTTTCTTGATTCCTTCTTGCAGCAGACGCTGTGACTCCTCATCAGCATTTAAGCTCCAGCAGACTGCCTCATCTTCCCTCACGACTTTGCAAAATTTGAAGTAAACGACGTCGGCCGTGTGCACCACGACGCAGACGCTAACGCTTTTATGGTGTATTTTGCTTTACTGTAAGTTCAAACGATGCCTCCAGCAAGACCATCTGTCAAAGAGAGCCTCTGTTCCAGCGTCTTTAAGCATGCTGTGAAAATCATACTTTTGAAGTCCTGATCGTTCCCAAGGCACAATGTTTTGCTAATAAACATTTGACAATAAGACATTTCATGAGCCATTTTTCTGTGGATTTGTGTCCCTGCGTTTAAAGTATTGATTTAGTAATTTAGCTAATTAATGGAGCAGTGAGGGAACTGATTACTTGTATATTTGCTCAGTCAGAGGCCGGCATTATTTTCATCAGCCCAATTCATTAATTTTTTTGGCAGAATGTGTTTGGGTCTTGTTCTCCATCAAAGAGAAAAGCGTTGAGGTCTTGGGTTTGATTCCCTTAGTCCAGTGAAAAGGGCTGAATTTTCAGAGGCTGGAAGATTGATAAGCTTTATACACACAGACTGTGTCCTTCTGCGTCTTAGAAATGGGAATGTGTGAAGACGGCGCTCCAGAATATTGAATCGGACACACAAGCCAATATCTTCCATATCATCTCAAAGGCCAAAAAAGAACTGTCTGGTATTGATGTCGTGTATCACAGAAGCTCCTGTTTCTGATGCAACAGATGAATAAACATATTACAGAATTTTTTTTACTTGCATTGATTTATAACAAGAAGCCACTTAAAGCAACACTATGTAGGATTTGCTCACGGGGTCCCCCTACAGACGAGAAACGCTATTACCTGTAACAACTGTCGTAAAATCTGTGTCGCAGCAATACACGTGCATTTGTTGACAAGCCAACGAGTACCCGGCCAACTTTTAACTAATGTGCGATCAATGTCGACAGACATAACACCTAGGTCACCATCACTCCCCCTCTTTCAGCTCAAAGCCGCGCCAATATTCACTCTAGTCTAGGCAGTTGGTGGCGTAACGGTAGGGTGACGCACGTAACGCCCTGTGATCAGAAGGTCACCGGCTTGATTCCCAGATCAGTAAAGTTACCACTGTGGTACTCATAAGCAAGGTACCGTCCCCAAGCATTGCTCCCCGGGCGCTGCCCATGTCAGCTGCCCACTGCTCTTTTACGGATGGGTCAACTGCAGAGGTCACATTTGGTTGTGGTGCACTGTGTGCTGTGCTGTGGTGTGTTCGCAGTGACAAATAATCACACACTTTCACTCGTACTTTATCGCTCTCCCGCTTACTTTTCTTTGTCTCCTCTGACAGTACTTTTACCATCTTCGTTTTCTTTGCCGCTTCAGCCACGCTTTCATTAGTTTGTAACATCATAACTTCGTTTACCTGCCTCGTCTTTTAAAGGGGGAGTGCGGATGTGACGTGCCGTAAAGCAGTCAAATTTTGTAGTTCTTTTTGTGGCGAGGTTCCTACCCAACGTCCGAAGTTTCATAGTGCCAGTGTGGGCGATACAGACGCTCTCGAGGGATAATAAATTTAACCGATTGTGAGTTGATGTACCGTCAGAATGATCTTTCATATATAGTTTTGAGGCTGAAAAACTAGTGTTGCTTTAAAAAGTATTTATTTATTTATTTTTTTTAGTAAATTTCAAAGTTTTAACAGATTTAAACTTGACATCCACAACATCACAAGCCCTACAGACTAAAATGGAGCTCTCTCATAAAATACGCTTCACCGCTGGCTCAGAGTTTGGATAAAAGCGGCCCTCAATTTGCAGAAGCCGGCGCTCTGTTTGAGAACAGCCTGAATGGCTATGTACACTTGTGGAATGCAAATCGGCGGACTTTAGATTACCCTAAAATTACTATAATGCCCATGACCTTTTACAGCGAGATACAGGATCTTATTTGCGACGCCTGTGTGTGGGATGTGGCTCACCAGAATGGAGAGTTGTGCTGTTTACATGGCCCTGATGACTCACGCGCCGGATGATGTCCGGATTGTGGTTTCAAATGTGACCTTGACAGTGCCACACACACACACCGTCTGCCACATACTTACGAGCCTGGGCGAGGCAAAGAAAAACACTTGGGTGGCGGTGCCACAGTGGTTTGAATGTCTAAAAAGCTTGTTTTCGTGACCTTAAGGGTGAGGGTTTGAATCCCAGAAGTTCCTAAAGACAAGCTTCGGGCTCCTTAGCTGGAATCTTAACCAGGCAATCCCCTAGGGGCGTAATGAGACATTGATCTTTAGCGCTACGTCGATTCAATGATCAGCAAGCCCGTAGTATTGATTCAAGACAAAGCTGAAGGTACTTGTACAAGTTAGAATGTGTGGGAGGGGTTAGGTCTCTTCACTGTGTGATACGACCAAATATATCGGACGACGACATTAAAACGTTGATCATTTCATATAATACTCTGTTCTTTATTTTGCCAATATTTTTTCATGGTTTGGATGAGGGTTTGCAGTAGTCACCACAGCGCCACGTGGATTTAGGAACAGAGAATACCATGGCGTTATATTTGTGCCTTAGTTGTGAGCGTGCAGTGAAACTCTCACAAACAACGTCTTGTGTCTGTGCGCACTCAGATCTGCATGCCCTCGTACTCAGCTCTATGGAACACCAAAGCTGCCACAATTAACCTCGAAGGTACCTTACTAGAGCAACGGGTTACGGTGTAAAAAGCAGCGTTTCACCACTAGACTGCCACAAAAAGATGTTTTCCACAGCGGAAAAAGCGGTATATTAAAGCGCCACAAAACACATAAAACAAACAAAACAGCATAAAAAATAGGTTTTTACGATGAATTGCATAAAAATATAGGCAAACTGTGGCACGTTTGGCGTTCCATCAACTCTGTTCTTGAAACTAATAATAAATGTCAGATTTATTTATTTGGCTCTATAATCGAAAAGTTCCTTGAAGCAGATGTTTTGGACAAAGCTTTGGTCATGATAATTTCCCTTCAATCCCCATTCAAGCGCAACTAGCTTGCAGTCCTTGAAAGTTGGGTTCGGTTTGTTCCCTTTCCCAAACTCCACGTCAGTGAGGGATGTTAAAAGTGAGAGCTCAAAAGCCCAAACTTATCACTCGTGGAGGTCCGGCCTGCTGAGTTGTCGGACTCTCTGGTACGAACACAGAGCTCGTGTAGCCGCCAGCCACGGAGGGCGCGAACAGCGTGATCCCCTCATCCATCAAAGCAATCCACCTCCTCCACCTCAGAGCCATGTCCCTGTGTACCTTTAGCCGTGATAGCATCAGCGCTAACTCTTTCAGACAGACGCTCCCTCTGTCTCCAAAGCACTCTCTGTTCAGGACTGCAGCGTGTGCTCTGCTAACTGCCTTCTCTTGTAGCGTTGTCTCTCAGCATGAGAGCCTCTCAGCACGTCATGGTAGTGAGAGTGGCTTTAGGCTTTTTCCACATCTTTTATTCTCGTTGGTAAAGGCCAGACTTGAGTTGAAGCTGACCCTTATGGAAGAGACTTAGCTGTGACGTCTTGGTTTGATGTTCTGCCTGATGCAGTTGGTTGAGGTTCTGTGTGATGACTACATTTGTGCATTAGGTTTACTATTTCAACCAGACTGTTAGCTGAAAGCAGTCACATGCACTGGCTCAACATCGGACTTGTCAATTCTACCTGGAGAACAACCAAAGCAGCTTAATTTAAATGACACGAGAACCACAATTACGATATCAAGCCTGATTATATTTCAGATGAAACAGTAGTGTATATTAAAGATTCTATATTATGAAAAATCCACTTGTTCTGTTCTTTGGACGTCCGTTTGGGTCTGTACTGCCTCTACACACAACCTAAGTTTGATTAAAATGGTCAATTATGTTGCTATTAATTTACGAATGTCAGAAATCGTGCTTAAACCAGCTGTTTACATTTCTCCACTACTTCATCACAGTAGGGGACATTATAATAACTCCACCCTCCTATCTGAGAAGCTCCGCCCACCAGGTAGAACTGCTAGCGCTTCCTGATCCGCCATGTTTTCGCGCAAGCGCCAGTGTAGGAATCACAATGAAGAAGTCTAGCGGCGGAGTGTTGTGTTGAACATGTACGGCTGTATGGATGCTCTGTTAGCAGCAGCCGTGTGGATTATTTTCACGAGGTAAACTCTCACCGTGCTGTCTACACTACACCCAGTTCCGAAGTGGGGTCATGTGTGGGCAGCAGCGGCTCATTTGCATTTAGGAATACTAATGAGGAACAGCCTGTTCTGAAAGGGACTGAAATAGAGAAGTAAAGAGCAGGTGAAAATGCCTAATCTGAGAGGAATTTACTGCAAACTACTTCAGAGACACGTTTAGTGGAGCTCATAGACCTGTTTTAACTTGTTCAAAAAATGTAGAATGTGGAAGCTTTAACTTTTACTAGGGTACATGCAGAAATTGTAGTGTGATTTTATCAATAAGGGCCGAAGGAAAGAGCATTTTGGGGAATATGTCTCATTTAAAAAATTAATCTATGTTGCTTGGTCACGAGCCTATACTAACTTTTGCTAATTTAGGGTTAGTGAAAAGTAACTTTAACTAGTGGATGTGTTGTTTGCTTTGAATATCTTATAAAAATAAGCAGTGCTGTACCTCAATAGGCGATTGATTACACTATACCACCAAGCCCAATGTCACGCCTTAGAGACTAGCTTCCATGTAACGTTAAGATAAACCTCCTCGGCACTCCACGCTGCGATCCCATCTAGCTGCAGAGATTACAGCATGCTTTCATGGCAGTGGAGGCTATTATCAGACCGCAGGTGTCTCCAGGACTTGGCGTCCTTGACTCAGCTTCCAAATTGAATTTATCGAGTTGTTTTTAAGAAATCCTATAATGAATTTTTAACGTCGGTGATCTTTCTTAAATTTATCGCAGGGTCAGGATGTGTTTTCAGTATCTCCCCCCAAAAATTGGCATTGACGCGATTCTCAAATTCCAGCCCTTCAGACTGTGTGTACTAAATCTAGGTGGAAGGGAGGAAATGAATTCAAGACGTTCAAGTTCTTATTTCTTTTTCTAGGTCATATAATTGCATTTAAACAGATGTCACATTGCATTATAAATTTTATTTGGACTCTACTGTGCGCTGTAGTTTTTGGCATCGTTTTCTTTCTAAATAAATAGCATCTCAGGCCTAGGCGCGTTTTCCGCCGCATCGAATCCCGAACTTTCAATCCAAACCTTTCATGGCGCATTTTCTTAAAGAGCTTCAAGACGGGAGGGGAGATAACGGCGGTGGCGGCTTAGCGGCTCTCTGTGGCGACGTGACGCGTTTAAATGGCTTGCCGTGTAATATATACGAAGATGGATTTCCCCAGTCGGCCGCCGTATTTAAGTGTTACCAAAAAAACCCACCCCAGACCACTTGCTTTCAATTAATACCAGATGACTAGCCGCACTTACGACCGCGGCAAACCCGAGCAGGAACCCCCACGTACTTTCCCAGCCATGTCGGCCGTCCCACCTCTAACCTTAAACTTTGCTAAATTGGAAAATTAGAAGGCAGCCATATTTTTCAAATGCAGCCCAAATTGCGTTCCAGGACGTTCCCCCAAATGAGTCACCTTTTATGACCGCCGCTAAACCCGTGCTGCCGGGGTCATAAAACTCGGTTAGCGAGGGACCGCGCATAAATCAGCTCCTTGTTGGTTCATTTGGACTTTGAAATGGCAGGGTTTTGGGGGACACTGAAACGTCTCCCGCCACCTTTTCCGACTTCTAGCCGTAAGGTACCTGCACCCCGTGGCTTTATTTTTTAAATTATATTCATGCCCGCGGCGGCAAACCGCTTGTACCTAGAGACGAAAGGAGAAAAGCCCCCCCCCCCACCCCTTTTATCTGAGTGAATTATGGAAACCCAAATATTGACAATCATTAGGTACATGCATGTCAAAGAAAACCAAGATTGGATTCGTATGGCTTTGGGGGCTGACGGGTGGAAATGTAATCTGCTAATGAAAAGTAGCCCCTGTGCTGTAGCTCCTTCACAGATTTGAAGGTTCAGCGGCATCTGTCGCCTTCATACGTCTCTCTCTCTTTCTGTCTGACTTTCTTTCTCTCCTTTCCCTCTCTTGTGATGCGATTGGGCCTCCGTTTTATCTCGCACCAGACTCTAAATATTTTCAGACACGCAGCTACCCCCACCCCACCAATGGCAGGCCCATGGCTGCCGAAGCCGTGTAGATGCGGTTACAGCCCCATCAAGACCCACTCCCACCCAGCTGTTGGCGTAGACGGATTCCAGTCTCGTCCACTTTTGATGTCGCTCGACGTTTTCATGTGGGCCTCGTAACCCTTGCGGCCCGCTTTTTCACAAAGAAACCGGCATAGCACTTATTGTCGTCTCGTAAAAAGCGGAAGCCCACCTAAGGTGCTCGGCTAATTTTGCGGAGGCTAAACGAGAAGCAGAGGAAGTCGTTAAGGCGACTCAGGGCTCCGTCTCGGTGGCTTCTTTCCGGTGTGGAAGGACACAATTAGACGCAATCAGCGCTCAGACTCCACCTTTGTAGACACCGGTGACCTTGAAGGCAGAGAAGAGGCCGGGAGTCAAGGAGTTTGCGTTGAGTATTTATCTAAGCGAGGACGTGAAATTGCGATATGGAGGTAACCTGCTATTACCACATTCGCCCCGTCACATTTTGATGATGAAAAATAATTGCGGAGAAAAGCCATTGTCATTAGATGCTGGGAGCTCCCTTGCAAATATGTAGATCAGAATGATCTATTCAGTGGACAACAATATGATGCCTGACGATATCACAAAGTCGTTGATACAATTTAGATACAGCCAGTCATCGATACGAGACTATCGTATCCTGCTGATTTAACCCAAACACTTCCACTGATATCAAATCACAACGTGGTGGTGGTGGTGGTGGTGCTCTTGAGGTTAGGATGCTCGTCTCTGGACCTCTTGGGTTTGAATCCTACCTCCAGCACTACCGTCATTGGGTCCCAGAGCAAGACCTTTAACCCCAAGTTGCTCCAGGGAGACTGTCTTTGAAATTGAAGTGAAGTGAAAGTGAGTGATTGTCATTGTCAGCACAGTAAAGCACATAGTGCACCACAACCAAATGTGACCTCTGTATTTGACCCATCCGTGAAGGAGCGGTGGCCAGCTGGCATGGACAGCGCCTGGGGAGCAGTGCTTGGGGACAGTACCTTGCTCATGAGTACCTTAGTGGTTCCTTTACCGGTTCGGCACTTAAACCGGGACCAAGTCACCAACTGTTGCACTACCAACTGCCCTTTGAGCACTGAGCAAGACCCTTAACCCCAAAGTTGCTCCAGGGAGACTGTCCCTGTAATTACAAAAATGTAAGTCGGTCTGGATAAAAAAGTTCCTGAGTTTGTGTTTCTGTGAGTGAAAGTCAGTTTCCACTTTTCTTAATTTAATGTGATTTCTTCCCTTGTGCTCTTACTCCTTCCATAATGTCACCAACATCCAGAGCAATACATTTTTCTGTTTTAAACGCTGGCACACTGTTACCTTTCCTTGGTTATGTATAAATTACAGCCTCTGCACTTAATGTGATTTGCCTGCTTTAATTGCTATTTTAATCGACACGGCATGAAGTGTAAGAGCAGAGTAATTGCCTCGGCATCATTAGTAAACACAGGCATACGTCCGCCTTTGACTCCGGTGGCAGCCTCAAACAGAGACATATTTTTTATATTTAGCTGTAATAAGAGTTTAATTTTGAGCAGTTTGTTGAGGGTGGCTTTATTGCTTTTTAAAGAGTGCGCTGACATTTGATTCATTCCCTTCAAAGCCGGAGCGCGGTGTTATCGTCTGTCTGAGGGATGGGGGTCAGGCCTCGGAGCAGCTTGTGGAAGGAGTTTCGGTCACATTCGCAGCCGTTGCTCTCGCTTTCTCTCTCCTCAAAGCCTCCACAAAAAGCGACGCCCCGCTTCAGATGTAAACTCGGGAATGTACGGAAATGAATTATAGATCACAGCGGACGGGATGCAACATATGTAGCACAGACGACTTCGCTGTGATCCGAGCCCTTTGTTATTGCGCGTAAGTGCAATTTCAAAGAAATGCAAAAATTCACAAGACTTCAAAGAGTCTCTCCTACACAATGAGTTTGAGGAGAGAATGAGGAATAAACCAGACGTTAGTGTGTATACAACAGTCTTACCTTTACAATACAGTCAACTCTCATCTCTGTTTTGAGGGGAAAAGAGACGTACAGTGATTCATGAAAACGTGCAAAATACACAACAAGACGGCACGGGCATCGCAGCGGTTAGCGCTGCCGCCTCACAGCGAGAAGTTCCTGGGGTTGGAACCCTGAAACGGCTGTAGGGTCTTTCTGTGTGGAGTTTCCATGCTCTCCCCATGTTCGTGTGGGTTTCCTCTGCGTGCTCCGGTTTCCTCCCACAGTCCCAAGGCATGCACGATAGGTTAATTGGTGACTCTAAATTGGCCCTTTAAGGCGTGAATGTGAGTGTGATTCTGTGAGTGTGTGTGCCCTGCGGTGTGTTGCCGCCTGCCCAGGGTTGGGCCCCGCCTTGCGCCCAGAATAAGCTCTGGTCCCCCTGCGACCCCGATTGGGATTCAGCAGTTCAGATAATGAATGAATGAATGAATGAATGAATGAAAGTGTACGTGGCTTGTTATGAGAATGAATCCACCTCCAAAGACAAGACCAACAAAGTGGCAAATATTTATGCGAGCGGTTCAGATACGGCTGTAAAGGAGCTTAACAGAAAGATTAACTCATGAATGTAAGAGCCTCGCACCGCACTACTGATTCGACTGACATGAGTCCCATAGTCTACAAAGAGGAATCAACTCTGTAGGAAGTTGTTAGGATCCCTCTTTTAACTGTGGAGGTGCAAACGAACACAGTCAAAAGTTGTGACATTTTTAGCAGCTATACTTGCTACCGGTTATATTACTGATTATGATTATAAGAGATATGTGACCCTCCACGGCAAAACCAGTCACTTGTCTCAACAGAGGGTTCCGAGAAAAATGACCGTTTATGTTGCGTGGGGTAAAATTTTGGATTTTTTGTTTTTAGTGTTTTGAAACAGTGGAAGGTCTATACTGTACTGTTGTGAATAAATTTGGCTGAAAAACTTCCCCTTTCCATCCTAAAAACGTGACTTTCTTGAGGTGAGGAATTAAATTCCAGCAGAATGTTAAAAGTTTCTGTTTTGACCGCTCTACTTCAATATTTACGGTAAATCCACTGGTTGACTAGCGTGAAGATATTTCTCCGGAATCCATCTTCGTCTCCCGAGTTCAGTTAACCTAACGCAGGTAGGCTATCCGTGTGGCTGTGAATGCAGCGTAGGCTACCGTAAATGCAAACGTAGCCGCGACCGCACCAAGCGTCTGTGAGTGCTACGGCGATAGTCAACTTCAAAGGCAGATTTCTCCGTTTCTCACTTGGCGTGACAGGAGAAACCCGACTCCTTTGAATGTTGATATCTCAGTCATATGTCGCCCAATTCATTTGATATTGAGTTATTATGAAAATTTGCGACAAGCGACTGGTTTTGCCGTGGAGGGTCACATATGTACGTGATGGGTTTTATATTTTAGTCATGGTGTAGTTGGGACTCGATGGGTTCAGGTTAATGGATATTCACCCGGTGAGTCATGAATCGCCCGGCTCTACACTCTCTCTCTCTGTATATATTTCTGGAACAGTATATTCTGTAGCACCAGCATGTGTGTTGAGTGTGTGCACACGCATTCTTGCTGTTTCCCGCCTGCTTACACAACACCATGGGACTGCATCATATTCAAAAGGTAAAAAGCTAAATTGTTTGTATTTCCGTACAGAATGTGCCACCGCAGCAACGAAATGAGAAAGCATTGCTGAAAGATTGAGGCATTGATTCTCTTCTTGGGTGCAGCCAACGTCCCAAATGAAGCAGACTACTGTGAAAGTGATAGAGTCGCACCAAAAGAGGTGCATAACAGACTAAATGTGTTTATTATGCCACTCTCATATTTAGTCATGGACAGTTTTCCCACAGTGACACCCAACCCTCACACGAATTCAATGGCACCGTCTTTCCATTAACTTGCTCAGAATGAAACTTAGCAGAACTTTAATATTTATGGGAATAAGTCTAGTTTGACGCCAACAGCACATCAGCAGCCTGCCATTCCCTCGTTCTGACTGCATTCAACACTCTTTTCCAACGCAAAAGGTCACTGTTTGCTCAGCGCCAAAGTTATCGCACTGTAAACACAATTATATGGCAGCAAACAAGTCGATGGAGTTGTCGGAGACTTTACCATAATTAAACTCTCACTATCATCATCTGGGGACCAAATATATAAACATCACAGCCAGTGATTTCTGAAGGGTAAATCAACACTCATCACTGTCTTTTTTAAATGTTTTATTTATGACATTTTTCTTTATCTCTCCTTGGCAACAGTGTCAGACATGCACCGCCTGACTTGGGTTTGCATGAAGCTCTCCAGTGACTTACTTTTCATCCGATAGCACCAATAACAACCTCAGAGTTGCAGGAGAACCACCATGTGGAGGTAGGCACAGAGAATACTATGGCATTATATTTGTGCTGTTAATCTGAGAACGCAGTGGAACTTTCGCGATCAGCTCTGTCTGCCCTCGCTCTCAGATCTATGGAACGCCAAAGGTGCCACAGTCCGCCTTAAATGCACCTTGCGAGAGTGGCATAAAAATAGCCGCCTTTTGCAGCCATTTTATGGCGTGTAGATTGTGTTTGACCACAAAATGGAGCATTTCCAGCGGCGTAAAAAGCCGCTGAAAATATTAGAGTGTAGCAAAAAACAGTTCTTAATGAATAAAACGGCACTGTCAGTTGCGTAAAAATAATAGGCAAATTGTGGCACTTTTGGCGTTCCATATGAGTGTTTTGAGCGCGCATGTAGGCAGTGTTGAGCGCGCAGAGACAGATTTTGATTGTGCAAGTTCCACTGAATTTACATAAAATGTTCTATATTGTGATCACCATATACTGGATGTATATATCAGGATGTGAAATGACTTATGTTGGGATATGAGATTGTGGTTATATCACACATCCCTATAATGATCAGAGGTGAACAAAGTAGCTAACTTCATTACTTAAGTGAAAGTACAGATACCACTAGTCAAATGTTACTCTAATACAAGTGAAAGTCATACAGTCAAATTTTTACCTAAGTTAAAGTACTGAAGTACTTGTTTTAAAAAATACTTAAGTATTAAAAGTACATCTTCTTTCACCACATTGTTGCATTATTGCCACAACACTTATAACACCTAATGCCTCTGAGTAGCTTGTAGAAGCTGTAGAATAAGGAATTGGTAGAATGTTACAGAATGAAACGACTTAAACTGATGAAGAAAACCAGTTATTAGTTTATTTTATGAATTAATTCTAAGATTACACACCCCACAAAACAGCATGGTAATGTCCTGACACAGCTCTGGCAGTGTGTGCGCATATACTGTATCTGTGTATGGTAATCAGGAGGGCAGTGCAGTAACTGTAAATGCAGCTCATTACATAAAATCAACATTCCAACCTGCGTAAAACCCAGCTCTACACGTCCAGCTTCATGACTTTCCAACAGCAACAATGTTCTAATCAAGACAGAAAACAGCAGAACTTTCTGAACTTGCTTTTATATTTCCAGTCTACAGGTGTGACGTAGCCTACTGATTACTGATAGACTGTCACCTGCCAAACAACCAATCACGTTTTAGAAAAGGGGGAATAACATCTACTTTATCCACAGACTTGAAAGTAACAAGTAACAAGAACCTTGATAGAAATGTAGTGAAGTAAAAGCACAGTATTTGTCTTTAAAATACTACTCAAGTGAAGTACAAATACTCAAAACTCCACTTAAGTACAGTACATAAGTAAATTTAATTAGTTACTGTCTGCCTCTGATGATGAGTTATAAAAATACTGCCCAACGAATTTTGAAATGCGTTCATCATTACGTGAACAAATGGGGCTGGAATTTTGTTTACTATGCACACAATTTAAAGGAGCAGTTTTAAACAGGAGTGATATATGGGGTTGCTGTGTGTACATGAGGACAAATATCACTCTTTCCCTCTTTATAAACATGGCTCCTTTGAACTTCTAAACTCATGTCAGTTGCTCCTTTGCTGTGATATTCCCCATCTACACTCAGTCCCTGCTGCAAGCGGGTGAGAAAATTGGGAGCGTGTAATTACATACATAATTACATGGCAGCGTTAGCCGTTTCTGTCTTGAAGTTCAAAGCGGGGACCAGTGAAACAAGAGCAGGTGCAGTTTCAAATGTTTTGCACCGTTGACGGCATCGGTGCAGACATGATCGCAATACGAATTGGCAAGGGACGTAACTAACCACATATCCGTGGGATTAATTAAGAGTGGTATAATCTACCACAGACCTGGGCATTTTTGTTCCTGGATGACCGGTGGCCAGCAGGGTTTATGTCATACTTGAACATTCACACCTGGTCTGAGGTAGACACTCACCGGGTAGGATGTAAAACCAGGATACCAATACCTTCCTCCAGAGGAATTGACCACAGTTAGTTCACTCAAACAATTCTATTTTTAGGTAAAACTTTAATTAAAGTTATATTTAGCCATGTTGATTAAAGTGTATTGGTGTCAGGGTCTGCAGATTCTCTTGATTTTATTATCAGGTTCATAAAGGAAGCTATGACATGACGTTTCTGAATAAGAGTAATTGTACGGAGCTAAATCTGTGCATTCTCATGTAGAATCTGACCGATACATTGTGTCGATATACGACCAATATGATATTTTTACAGATAATCGCCAGTAAATCAGGATCAGTGTTCATAACCCCTAATAAATGACAGCATATGGACCATGTTACGAGTGTTGCCGTTGTGTAGTTTGTCCACCAGAGGGCACACTTCTATTGTTGGCAGCAGTTCCGTTCACAGGATTAGGACAAAAGCCTCGAATTAAACCACGACGTCATCTTATTGAGAACTCTCAAATAACAAAGTAACAAATATTATTTTATTCTTTCTGCTTTGTCTTTTGGCTGTCCGCATTAGGGATCACCACAGCTTATTTTCCACATACTGATTTTCCTGACCTAACCCTCACCATTGATCCAGGTTTGGGTCAATACTTTTGATATGATGTAATATGATACTTTTTCTCAAATCATTATTGACATTATTGACTCTTCTTATTATGAAATCAGTGTCAGTCTTAAAAAACAAGATCAGCCAGGTTCTAGTAGCAATGCGTAGGACTGAAGAGACCAGGGTCCTATGCCCAAACATGTCGACTGAAGCATTTCACTTCACTAGTAAGCACTATTTTATGTGTGCATGGAGTACTTTTACTAAAAATACTGTATATGTTATTTTGATGACACATTCTTGCAGCAATGGAACAAATTTGGCATATTTGCTGTAATTTTATTGACTTTGTACACATGAAGAAACTGAAGTACAGAGAAACACTGCTGCCCCGACCCCTGACCCCAAACCTAAATGTTTGTAAGTTTAATTGGAGTTGGCCGCTGCAAACTCACGCATGTTCACAACTGTGTGTGTGTTTATATAAAAAGTTGGCTGGAAGAGAGTAGAAATTTGACATGAGCCCTTTTGTTCCAAACTCGACTTGTTTTATGACTGTTTGTCTCTCGTGTTTTTCATTTCGCTTGTTTTTCCGCGGCTGGCCGAGTCGCAGCGCTACGGCGTTCCAGCACAATACCTCATTATTCCGTTTATTTAGAGTAGATGCTAGACTGTGGCGTTATCTGCTCACTCCACTCTAAGTGAAGAGGCCCAGGCCGCGTCCGCCGAGAAATTCGCCCTCTCTGCACGCAAGAGTTTTTCCCTCGTGGGCTAAAGTTTATCATGATGCAACTCTGCTGAAACCCGGCGTGGCTTTCTGGGGTATTAGCGCGCGTTATCGAAGTTGCGTGTAGCTATCTGGCAAAAGTATGTTTCCCCCAATGATGCTCTTGTCATAACAAACGGATGACACGAGCAAAAACATGGTGCGACGCGCCTGCTGCGATTACGCCGGCCTTGAAGGAGAAAAGTTCAAAGTGTTCGTCACGGCCCGGGCTCAGAGTCTGACAGACATTAACGCTGCCAAAGTGGCTGGTGTCAAAATGACAGTTTCATCGCTCGCCGCCTTCTGCTTTCAGCTCTACTTCACTTAGTGGAGTGAGACGTTTCAGCTGTAAAAGCACAGACCAAGAGACAAAGTTGAGAAGCAGTCAGAAAAACCAGTGACCAAACCTGCTATTGCCAATTAGAGGTGATGACGACTCTCAGGACTGGAGTAAATGCGGTACGTGTGATATTTACTATGATGGTTTTCGTTAACCTGGCCAGCACACAGATAATGGGCAGGAGAAATATCATTTGTGAAAATGTTGGACTGAATATGACAACTAATCTTTGTGATAAGAGGAGAAATAACTGGTTTGACTCATAGCGGATACATATCTTATTTACAAGACATTCAAAGAACGACTCAATAATTTTGGGATAATATTAATAGGCAAGATGCGTCTGCCCTTGCACATGAACTGAAGGTGTGTAAAAGCAAAGTGTGTAAGAGACACACAGACAGCCGTGACCACTCAGTCTTCTGTTTCTAGGTTTATTTTTTGGAATACAATATACTTTACATTAACCGATTCAGTGGATTTAAAAGGGAAACATGTTTGAAGTGATAGCGATAACTGATGCCAATTTTTTTCAGTTTAAAGGTCCCATTTTATGAAAAAAATCCCTTTTTCTGTTCTTTGGGCTGTACTGCTTCCACACACACTAAGTATGATTAAAAGTGGTCAATTGTGTTAGTATTAATTTACAAATGTCAGAAATCGTACTTAAACCAGCCGTTTAGATTTCTCTCCTACTTCTACATCACAGTAGGGGACGTTATAATAACTCCACCCTCCTATCTGAGAAGCTCCGCCCACCAGGTAGAACTGCTAGCGCTTCCTGATCCGCCATGTTTTCCTGCAAGCGTTAGCGTAGGAATCACAATGAAGAAGTCTAGCGGCGGAGTGTTGTGTTGAACATGTACGGCTGTATGGATGGTCTGTTAGCAGCAGCCGTGTGGATTATTTTCACGAGGTAAACTCTCGCTGTGCTGTCTACACTACACCCAGTTCCGGAGTGGGGTCATGTGAGGGCAGCAGTGGCTCATTTGCATTTAGGAATAATCATGAGAAACAGCCTGTTCTGAAAGGGACTGAAATAGAGGAGTAAAGAGCAGGTGGAAATGCCTAATATGAGAGGAATTTACTGCAAACTACTTCAGAGACACGTTTAGTGGTGCTCATAGACCTGTTTTAACTCGTTGAAAACAAAATTATAATATGGGAGCTTCAAGTAGAACTATTCTGCACAATTTACCTTTTTAATATCTGAATATACAGTATTGTGCAAAAGACTTGTCATCCCTAATTTCTTTATATTTTGTTAGGAAAATAAGATAAAAGGTACAGTGCATTGCAACATGGGGAATAGTATTACATGCTTGTTTGCAGTTTAAAAACTATGAATAACTATAAACAAGGGGAGGCTCCAGACTTTTGAATGGTACTTCATGTTATTTTCTCATTGTCACATTTATATTGTTCCATAATATGATTTAGTGAATGCAATGAAAACATTTTTTGATATTTGTTTTCCCCTAAAAGATAAAAGTTCAGATTTGTGTGATTTTGTGGCTTCTTGGTATGTGCAGATGTTTCAGATACAAAGATTCTGGCTTTTAATGTAAAATATTTGCATTGCTGAGGTCAGGTTCATTGTTTCCATCTAGTCATTATAGGAGTCAATGGAAGTGCCTCACAGTGATGGCAAGACTTGACTGCGTGTATGTGTGTGTGTGTATGTGTGTGTGTGTGTGTGTTGGGGTTAGGTTTGGGGCGGGGCCCAGCTCCACGCCTGGTCCCTATTGGCCGAAGAGGAGCTCATCCTCCATGCGCTGCCCCGCTGAGCACAGGGTATTGATTTGTAAATGTGCCCCATGTGTGTTTATCCGGGCCAGATTCCTGCCCTTGTTTCAGCCGTTCCATTTGCATGGGGCTGGCGGCGGCGGAGCCAGCGCCGGACCAGCACTTAGAGGTGGTGCTGTCTCACCCTCCTCCTCCTCCTCCACCTCTTCTTCAATTAAAAATATCTCTAACAAAAATTTGGACGGAGAGAGGAGAATCTAGCAATCTCTGTTGATAAATAGATAAAGTCTTAATTAATGTATATTGATGTATATGTAATTACATGTATATATCATTATGCATATTAATATTAACTTCATTATTAATTAATAGCAGCAGATTAATAACAGTATTGGTCTTCACTAGTGAGCTGGTGTCACTTTTCCTTCTCCGAACCTTTAAGTAAACCCTGAGTACTGAACGCAGCTTATTGTGAGCGAGGAAACGTTCACATGCCGCTGTGTGTGTGTGTGTGTGTGTGTTTTTCTTTGCATCCTGCACTTCCCAAACCTGTGGCTAGGGGGCGTCCTGTAGCTGGAGGAGCGGCTGTAATGTATTCGTGCCCAGCTGCTGGGAGCTGGTCACATGGGACGGCTGAGCGAGTTTAAAAGTGCTTTAG
Organism: Distichodus sexfasciatus; assembly: GCA_032718565.1. NCBI lineage: Eukaryota > Metazoa > Chordata > Actinopteri > Characiformes > Distichodontidae > Distichodus > Distichodus sexfasciatus. The sequence continues at coordinate 2,505,829 of JAVGVS010000033.1, forward strand.
CTCTCCTTCAGACAGAGCAGTGCGAGCCGCTAGTTAAGACACACACACACACACACTCTCTTGTATCCATACACACACACCCATACACACACACACACACGCTTAGGCACGGACGCAAGCACGCGCAGCAGCGTGCCTATAAGAGAGCAACTTTCTGCCCTGGAGCTTCTGTGACACGGACACCGGTGTGTGTTTGTGTGTGTGTGTACATGCACACATACCCGCACACGTGCAGCCACACACACCCAGCGTTGTGAAGGACGGGAGACAGCAGCGTGCAGGAGAGGGAGAGTGAGACAAACGAGGAGAAGCATCCAAGTGAGTACCTTCACCTTTTTTTCACGTTTATTGTATGTCGCTCTCGCCGCTGTCTCTGTGCCTGGACGTGGCTTTGGCAAAACTGGACCGTGCTCTTGGGCGCCAAAGGTGACCGTGGACGAGGAGAGGTGGTGGACAGAGGCTGTCCACTCCTCTTCTTCTTCTTCTTCTTCTTCTTTTTTTTTTCCTTCTTCTTCATCATCATTCCAGAAAGCTTTCCTCTCGGATTATACCGTTCCTCCTTCTCCAGTCGCCTGAGCGACGCACGTGCAAGAGGGATGCAGGCAGCCGAGAAATGAGATCTGCGCCGGGAAGAAGGGAGCCGAGCAACAAAAAAAAAAAGAAAAGAAAAAAGCTGCCGGGGCTTCGGAGAGGAATAAGGGGAGCGATTGAGCGTCAGCGGGGGAGGAAAGGGAGAATTGTGTGTGAGAGGGAGAGTGAAAGTGGCGTTGAAAAGCCGTGACGCTAGACAGACAGTTCGCCCCCCAGCTCCTGTTATCTGTGGCTTTTCTGCCCCTCGCTGCCCCAAAGGCGCGGGTCAGGGGGGAGAACTGACCCCGGTGTCAACACTCCCGCATGGGAGCCATTATCAAGCCCTGATTGATTAGCTTTAGCGGAAATCCCTTCTTCTTCTTCTCCTCCGCTGTCACTGCGTCCCTCAGCCGCCTGCTGCTGCTGTGTGCCCTGATGGGGCTGAGCTCTGCTGTCTGCTGCTGGGTTTGTGGAGAATGTTGGCTCTGCCCTGCTCTCTCTCTCTCTCTCTCTCTCTGTCCCTGCTCTCCCTCCCTCTCTCTCTCTCTCTCTCTCTCTGGGGTGTATTGTTATTGTGATGTGGTGTGGTGTTGTCCTGGTAGTCTTTAGCTGTAAAAGTTGGGACATCCCTCCATCTGCTGCTTATACACTATGGTGGTTGGAACGCTCTCTTGTGCTCCTTCTCTCATATGCGTTCACTCTTGTGCGCTTTCTCTTTCTCTCTTTTTCCACCTTTCATCAGTGTTTCTCTCACTGCCTCTGTCTCGCGCGCATGTTCTCTCTCTCATTTGCATTTTCTCTTTCTCCTATCCGTCTCTCTCTCTCTCTCTCTCTCTCTCTGGCTCATGCTCATTCTCTCTCATCGATGTTCTCTCATTCTCTCATCCCATAATTTTGCTCTTTTATGTTCTCATGTTTTCTCTTTCGTGCTCTCTCTGTCTCGCTGTCATTGACCTGCACTTTCTTTTTCTCGTTCATGCTCGTTCGCTCTCATACTCTAAATTTCTCATGCTCCTTCTCTTTGTCATGCATACATTTTCTTTCTAGGCTTTGTCTCAGTTCTCTTTTCTCCCATGTCGCTCTCTCTCTCTCACTGTACTTTCTCTCATACTTTCGCTCTGTCTTACTTGTATGCTTCTTTTGTCTCTGTCATGCTCTACTTTTGTCTCTCATTCTCTTATTCTTTCTCCTTCTCTCTCATGCTCGTTTTCTCACCGTCACGCACCAACTTTCTGGCTCATGCTCTCAATCTTGCTTTTTCCTTTCCATTCTTATGCCCCCGCTCTGTCTATCTGTGTCTCATTCTGCCCCTTGTCCTCCTGTGAGGTTTTAAGTGCTCCCCCTATCCTTGTCCCTGTGTGTGTGCGTGTGTGTCTCTGAGGGGGGTCCGGCAGTATTAGGGGGAGTGACAGTGTTTTAATGACTCTCTGTTTCATGCCTTGTTGAGGCTAATGCCTGAAAAGGTTCAGGACTACCCCCCCCCCGGTTTAAATCAGACTCTCTCTCAACTTCCCCCGACGTGGCTCTCGGTAGCGACCCTGTTTGCCCGGGTGAGCTGGTCAGAGGCAGAAGGGTGGGGAGTGGGGGTGGTAATAAAACAGAGAACTAAGTAAAAGGAGGGTCGGCCGGAGGAGGCTTTGCTTAATTACTGGCTACCAGGTTAGAGCAGCACTCCAGTATGCCATCGCGCCCGCCCGAGTTTTCTCCTCACTTTCTCGCCGAGAGTCGCTTGCTGTTTTTCCTTTAGCGAGCCGAGACTTTGTGTCCTGCCCTCTCACCTCTAATCTCCCCGCCTCGCCTCGCCTCTCCTCTCCTCTCCTCGCCTCGCCTCGTGCCATGTTTATGGTCTCAACAGAAGAAAAGTAAAAGAACACTAGCATAATATTTCCCTTAACATACTTACCCCCTGGATAAACATCCTTAAACAGATGTCGGGATGGAGGGCGATCACAGGCGGTCGGGGGGCTAGCGATGCTCCCCTCTCTAACATACACAAATTCTACAAATTAGAAGCTGATGTAGGAGGAATCCGCCCAGGCTACGTTTCTCTCTCACCTCCAGCTCCCGACTCCTGAATTCAGGATTATTCAACGTTTGGCCACTTTATTAGAACCTCGTAGATCTGTGGTGTTTATATTTAGATTTATGGCATGAGGCTCTAACCTCGAGTGGCACTGACTTCCTGTTAATCTTCCAGCTCATCATTTAAGTAGGTAACTAAATTCATCTGATAAGGACGAGACCAAAGACAATGAAACGTGTTTGGTGGACACAGGCCCTAAAGGATTCCAAGTACCCCAAAAATACACAGATTGCAGTAAGAATTAGTAGTTAGCAAATCAGTTAAGAAGTGCATGCAGTCCTTGCTCTCCTTTTTAGAAGTGGGTGGTTAAGATGGGCAGCTTGATGCTCTGCAGTGTTGCTGTCCAGTTAGAGACTACAGCTGGCATGTTAGCCCTTGTCCATCAACGGTCAGTTCTGACGACACAAACCTTTTTGTTTAGATATGTATGGGCTTATTGACTACAATTAACCTGGTGCAGAAAACACCACCTAATTAACGATCAACTGGGCTTCTGTGGTCAGAATCTGACTAGTGGTCAACAGTAGGAATTGGATCAATTTTAGGCAAATATAGTGATGAATAAAGTTAAACTAAATAAAGTCAGAGTGTCTTCATTAATTAATCAGTGAGTTTATATTTCTACTATATCTCCGTATCAGGTTCCTGCATCACTGGAGTTTGATGTTTTATTCTCTAGACAGTAGTTTTATTTCTTAGGCATTTTTATTAATTTATTTCTCTTTTTTCACCAAGTAAATAAGGCTTAATGCCCCCATCTTGTTTCTTTGAATTTAGTCCTTCACTGAGCTATAAAATGTGTTTTTCACTTCATCAATCACTTTTAATCACAAGTCTTTGATACACGCTGTTACCTTTTATTTCCTCTTCGCTATAAAGCCACAAGTTGGGCGCGTTATCAGCGTTGCCACACTGGCGACTCAGCTACTCCTCACTTCTCATGCGCTCGGCCCCCGTGGCGGCACGTTTAGAGGTTAAAAATGGAAAGTGCCTCCTCGCTTATTTACTACGCTGAGTCATATCAGCATTTCACATCCGCTTAAAAGTCATGGAAGACTCGGACTTGTCTCTTGTCTTGCACATGAGCCACTGTCTCCGTACTCGTTCGTTCCCGATTCCATGGTCTTCACTCGTCCAGTGAAGATCAAAGCCACCCCTCTTTTACCAAAATGCTAACTCTTGACTCCATCCCCCTCTCTCCCAAGCAGAGCACTGTAGGTTTGCCCCCCCCCCCCCACCCCAGCCGTTCTTTTGAGCTAATTAATCCCCAGGTTGCATGAAATCTATTATTCTGCCTTTTAAACGCCACCACAAAGGCATGTCTATTCGCCCCGACACGTCGCTCCGCCACCTGAATTATAACAAGCCCTTTTAGGCCGATCGTGCCGCTTAAACTCTGGCTGGCAACGTTTGACAGTGCAGGGACACGTTTGACACTGCACTATGACATTCATTGCCGTTCCTCCTGCAGCCACACTCTCTCGTAAAGGAACCAGGACTTTGTACTCGTCTTTAAAGTGACTGATTGGTCCTGGGGAGGCTTGTCTGCCAGGCACAAAGCAGACCCGGGGGGAAGAGATGCGGGCTTGTTTGATTGCTGAATGCCGTTGAAAAATCAACTAGCAGTCCAAGTCGAGTCCTGAGTGCCCTCTTTTTTCGTGGGTCTCTAATGAAGCAAACATCTCAGTCCAGCGAGCTGGCTTTAGACAGTTGCCAGTTTAAAATGGGGCTTAAAGGGGCTGGAAACCCACCCAGGTTTGTTGGTCTCGCATCTCAAAGAGTAGTAGGTTAGTGTCACAGGAAATGTGATGGACTTGTGCATTTGGTGAAAGTGAGTGATTGTCAATGTGAACACACCACAACAAAATGTGATCTCTGCATTTGACCCATCTGTGAAGGAGCAGTGGGCAGCGCCCAGGAAGCAGTGCGTGTGAACGGTACCTTGCTCATGAGTACCTCAGTGGTACCTTTATTGATCTGGGATTCGAACTAGCATCCTACCGATTCCGGGAGGAACTCCCTTAACGTTACGCTACCAACTGCTCCAATTTACAGTTTTATGCTCATGTGTGCAATTCAGGGGTGCATTTCCCAAAAGCATAGTTGCTAACTACGCTAGCAACACTATGTTAGTTGTTAATGTACACTATGTTAGTTGCTAATGTACACTATGATATTTGCTAATGTACACTGTGTTAGTTGCTAATGTACACTATGATATTTGCTAATGTGCACTATGTTAGTTGCTAATGTACACTATATTAGTTGCTAATGTACACTATATTTGCTAATGTACACTGTGTTAGTTGCTAATGTACACTATGATATTTGCTAATGTGCACTATGATATTTGCTAATGTACACTATGATATTTGCTAATGTACACTATGTTAGTTGCTAATGTACGCTATGATATTTGCTAATGTACACTGTTAGTTGCTAATGTACACTGTGTTAGTTGCTAATGTACACTATGATAGTTGCTAATGTACACTATGATATTTGCTAATGTACACTATGTTAGTTGCTAATGTGCACTATGTTAGTTGCTAATGTGCACTATGATAGTTGCTAATGTACACTATGATAGTTGCTAATGTACACTATGTTAGTTGCTAATGTACACTATGATATTTGCTAATGTACACTATGATAGTTGCTAATGTACACTATATTTGCTAATGTACACTATGATAGTTGCTAATGTACACTATGATATTTGCTAATGTGCACTATGATATTTGCTAATGTACACTATGATAGTTGCTAATGTACACTATATTTGCTAATGTACACTATGATAGTTTCTAATGTACACTATGATAGTTACCAATGTCGTACACTATGTTAGTTACCAATGTCGTACACTATGTTAGTTGCTAATGTGCACTATGATAGTTGCTAATGTACACTATGATAGTTGCTAATGTACACTATGATAGTTACCAATGTCGTACACTGTTAGTTACCAATGTCGTACACTATGTTAGTTGCTAATGTGCACTATGATAGTTGCTAATGTACACTATGATAGTTGCTAACGTACACTATGATAGTTGCTAACAGAGTTAATTTACACTATGATAGTTGCTAACGTAGCAACTATGCTTTTGGGAAACGCACCCCAGATTCGGCTGTCTGTTTCCGGCTGTAGATTAAGTTATGACAGTGACAGGTGCTATCCCACGATTCAGAGTCGGCTCTATGTTTCCGGCTAATGGATCCGGGTGAGTCATGAACCGCTCGGCTCTAGTAGATGTAAAAAGCCAACACGAATCCTCAGACAACGTATCTTGAGCTTTCTTAGAGTTGTTTATCTGCTTACACACTTGTTGGACAAAGAGAGTTGCCGCACCAAACCCTAAAAACCCACACTGTCCAAAAACTAGCCCTGTTCCCCAACTAGAAGGTCCAGAAAAATACTTTATCTCCTCTCTGGCTCTTGCATGGGCTTTTAATCTATTAACTGCTGAACTCTAAACGCTGATCAATGTGGCCTTTTATATTTCCATTAAACTAGAGTTAAGGGATAAATAAGGCCCCCTGTAAGAGTGGACGGCCTCTTATCCTCCTAAAGCCCTTTCAGATCAGTCCACGTAGTCATGCTAACCCCGCGTACGGCGAATTTCTCCTCGGACACGGCGGACGCCTCGTTAGCGATGCCGCATTTCATAGGGCGGTGCGTGCCGCTATTAGCGGAGGGGCTTGGTGGCTTTTAGCAAGAGGAAAAGACGTTGAGCGCCGGTTGGAAAGCTGCAGCCCACTTAATTGCATTTGCATTTTCTATTTGGCCGATAGCCGCAGCAGCGAAAGTATCGAGCCAGACTCTGCTTTGGCGCCGGTCTGTAGACCAGGCAGTCGTCGGCTCGATGTGCCACGTGCCGTATCTCGTACCTCCACCTGTTTATTGGCTCCACATTTGGCCGCCTTGATGGCATGGTATTGATGAAACCTCTTCGTAAATCTGAGATTTTTTATAAAATGTGCTCCTTGATATAATGACTTTTTTAGCTCGGGGGCAGAGAGGGAGGAAAGAATCGCGGCCGACTAATGCACGGTAGATATTGTTTCATCAAACAGACCTGCCTCCCGACCGTGTTCTCGAAATGAAGCGGGGAGAAAGCGATGCGTCTCAGTTGGAACGCCGTGCTGCCAAGTCCTTCTCTTGCATGAAGAAAACCTTTACGCAGATGCCAGCCCTATTCATCAAGTGGCACCGCCGCCTCCTGAGACCGATTATCTCAACTTCTTTGCATGACGCTGCATGGACCCCAGCCCTTGGCCCCCTGTCCCTGTTGGCGTCGTCACGTCTGATTGGCCCTTTGTGCAGCAGACGGACTGATGTTTTGGTATCCTGTCAGGATGTGATTTTCTCACACCTGCCCTCTTTTACAATGGGCTCCTAATTGAAAGGTTCCAGCTTTATTAGAAGGACAGTAAAGCTCTCGAGTTGGACTCAATCTGTCCCCTAATCCTGACAGCATCAGCGCGATAAGATTGTTTTCTCAAAGCACACAGCATTAGTCAGCCATTGTGTCCTTTAAGCACGAGACTTTCTCTTCATTACCGTGGCATTAACATACTCAGACGATTTGCATGGATCTGGTGAATAGGTCGATTAGGCAAAACATTTGGGATGCAAAATACGTACAGAGACATTAAATGTAGCAAATCAATCCCTCTTCCGAGTCATTTTTGATTTTCAGAAGCCTCACCATGACGAATATAATGTGGATCGATGTTTTGTTCTGCTATGTGTCCAGAAAATCATTTTTGATGGTTTTTAACACACTTTTTAACCAAATGATTTATCTCTCCATATAGGAATATTTCTAAGGCTCTCAGATGCTTCTGCCCTTGTTTATATTGAGCAGTGGAAATCAAAAGACAATTTTTTCTGAAGTCAGTCTGAGAATGTAATTAAATGTAATGTATTTTTAGGGATGGGGTATATATATATATATATCTTAATTCATCTATCTCTATATGTCATTCATTCATCATCCGAACCGTTTAATTCCAACCAGAGCCTCACACACACACACACTCTCACTCATGCCTTAGAGGCCAGTCTCACAGTCGCCACACACTGCATTTATATGTTATTCATTCATATTCATTATTGGACGAAAAAAAAGTAGCAGCCAGACAGTACAATTTGTTACACTACATGAATTTATCATTACAGAAAAAATCACAGTACATAACTACATATAACTAGTATAAAGGCAAAGTCAAAAATAGAATAAAAATAAATAGAATATAAAATATACACTTGAAACAAGAAAGAGAGACAGTTTGGTTACATGTGATATTCAACCTACATTTATGGTCACTGAATATGTATATCATCATCAAAACATCCTGCTCTCACATACCTAGACACTTTGTTGGTCGTTATTTTATAAGAGAATATAAACGCGATACAAAATGTCTCCACATCTTTTCTACACTTAGTACAGGTGGGAGAGAATTTTTGTTGATTTTCTGAAAGAACTAATGTGTAAAGTCTAACCTATGAAATACTGACTCTTTTATCACTTATTAGGAGGGACGTTTTTTACACAAGCTATACAAACCCAGTGTGTCAAACTGTGGCCAAGCTTAATTCCGACATCAGTTTCCCAGACAGTAATAATTTTGTCAGTATTGAAGATATTTTGTAAAATAGGGATATTAACTGTTTTGTGATGCCATAAATGAGTGAATTTAGGAAAGTGTCAGTGACACGACACATGGATTCACTTAGAGACCTTACATAAGTGTAATGTGAATGTGCGATAAAAGGGATCTCATTTAGCATGAAGCTGCTGCTTTACTTTAACTTATTTACTTCATTTCTGTTTGATTTAGAATGACTTGCAAATGTAGACGGTTTCATTTCGCTGTGTGTTGTAGTTGTGTAACTGCGCATGTGGCATGTAAAGAATCTTGAAGATGCTGCAGCTGAATTAAAGCCCCACCTCTTAGCTCTTACCTCAGCGATGCAGTGACAGACATATGGAAGCCATCAAGTTCAGACATATGTCTGCCTGCTTGGAGTCCAATTGGCCAGATTGCCTACTTAGCATAATAAGCTCCAAATGACTATATTTCATTAACTAATGGGGAGCTTGGAATGAGAAATTACCTTGAACTCAATTACAAATGTCTGAATGCACCGTTGCTGCTTTTGAGCCGGCGAGTGGCAGGTTTTAATAATAATTGGACGGTGATTGTGCTGAAATGTCCTGCCGAGCGGGAGAACGCTGCCGGCGGCGCGATGTATACCCAACCACACTCTCTCTATCTGCTCCTCTAAAGAGCCGGTCTGACTGACGGGAGAGGAATGTCTTGATGACTTTTTAATGTGAGCCCTGTAGGGGTTACCTGTACAAACAGCCTTGATCACACTAAGTGAATCCTCCATCTCTAAAGTCCTCTTGTGCACCTCGGTATTGTAGCGCATCCCAGTAAAGCACTGTTTGTTGTAAGAGGAAAAGATACTTGTAGAGGACAGATATACCAGAAGATTTCAGTGCTGAAAATCTTTACCAGCTGTGGCATTCTAGACCATCAGCCGGGACATACGGAACCTGGTGAAAGGTTTAAATTAATCAACATCTCAGCGTTTCAATGCAATTACATTTACATTTACATTTACAGCAACAATGGGGTAAAAATTTACTGTTTAAGCTATAGTGTTAGTTTTTTTTTTTACCACGACAACGGTTGTCAGGGGAAGAAAGCGCATGCGTGGAGAATCTGCGCGGAAATCTAAAAACATAGCGACAAGCCGAAAGCGTTCGTCTGTGTGACTGCACAAAATCGTCATGCAACATTTGCCACGGAAAATGCAGAACTGGAGCTAGCAATACGTTGAACTTGAGGAAACACCTCGTTTAACAAAACATATTTACGGGCAAATGAGCGTGCAGCGTTTGATAACTGGAGCGCCACAGTTAAAGCTACAGTCGCAACTTCAGCGCCTGCCCCAGCAATCACCCCTGCAGCCAGCATCGACACCGAAAACGTCGAAACAAGTCCCACTGCAGCTTCACATAATTAGTGATTTATCTGTTTTAGTTATTGTTCTGGGATATTTTCATAAAAACTGTAATAAATTTATATTGTGGGTGTAACGTTTGAAAGTAGTTTGGGGCTTATTTATTATTACTGAATTTTTTATGTTGATACAAACCAGGTACTACAGATTCAGGGCAAGGTATCAAAGTAGGGGTTAGGGGTCTTGCTCAGAGACCCAATGATGGTAGTGCTGCAGGTAAGATTCAAACCCACAACCTCTTGGTCTAGAAGGTGAGGATCACTAGACCACCGCCACCCCTTTAAAAAAAAAAAAAAAAGGCTAACCAAAAGTACAGTATATTAACTCAAATGGAAAAAATAAGTGATTTGCTATTTATTTATTACTTAATACTGATCAAACATTCCAAGCCCAGCGTAATCCGACCAGCCAATCTGATTTGACTCCAAAATCACTCATTATGTTGCAGAAACGGATCTTAAACCGGTCACGTGTAAAACACATCCCTCCTTTCAGCAGGGGACTCCAGTGTGAGACGTCCTTGTGTGCTTCCAGTCTCTCCCAGTTACAACTTTCTCAGTTGTATCCCCAAATGGAAGGGGCAGCAAGTTGGTTGTCCAAGCACATGAACCAAACTCAGCGTGTCTCCACCCACAGAACTCGACGCTGCAGATTAGACAACACTGGGCGCTCCACGAGCTCGCCTGACACCGAACTGCACTTAAGCCGTGTTCTCAGTTCGACTCGCGCAGCCTCCCGCTCTTCCTCGCTGCTTTGAAGTGTTGTCTAAGTGGTAGGAAGCAGAGTTGCCATGTTGTAGTTGGCAGGTGATCCCATTAAGCCTGCAAAACCCACCGCCTGTGGGAAACAACTTTGTTAAATAAAGTTTGGAGGGTTTGGGCTTCTTCTTAGACATTTTATTCTGGTCGTAATGGCTACAGGCAGTACTGTACATGTTCTTTTCTGTTTTTAAAGGGGTCAGGTTGTGTCAAGCTGCCTCGCTGATTTTGTTAATTGGGATCTCTTCCTAGCAAAAAAAAGAAGATAAATCTTGTGGAATCTAATGGCACAGCCCTTGTGTTTTAAATAAAGGTCGACCGATTATCAGCCGGTTTGATTATCGGGGGGCGATATTGAGCTTTTTACTGATTATCGTTATGTGTTTAATTTTAACCATCTCCGATATTAAGTCATTTCAAGGTGCGTTACTGTGACTCCACTGCCGTCTCTTCTCTCTGTGCCGCTTGCTCTCGACTCACAGCTTCATGTAACGTCCTGCCCACAACAGTCTCCGATTGGCTAGGCTATATGTCGCACAAGATCTAGGTTAAACGCTCTCTTTCTTGTTATTGTCTCTCGTTCTAGTTTAAAGTTTAACATTTGTATTGTACTTCTAGTTTAAAGTGTAAATTTTATATTCTATTTATGTATTTTATTGTGCCTTATTTGTTCCTTTTACCTTCTTCTTTGTTGTTTGCACTGTAAAAACTGGAGCCACATCATCTCATCTCTCTGTATATGTGTGTACAATATATGGCAGAGATGACAATAAAATTAACTTTGACTTTGACTTTAGTGGAGAGCACTCTGACCAGCTTTGCTCTTTTCACAACAACCTGCTGCTGCTTAATTTGGAGTGCTAAAACAGTTTTATAGTGTTACTAAAATGTTTATTTAATATTATTTAAAGTTCAATTAAAATAATATTTTTAAAAAAGTTTAAGTATTTATAAATAATAAAGTTATGTAAATAAAGTTTTGTGTTGGTGTTTATAAAATTCTAAAATTGTAAAATTTTGCCAGTTTCTCTTTTCTTTTTTTTTTTTTTTAATATCAGTTTCAAATATTGGTTATTGGCCCCTTTAACTAGCAATAATCAGTGTCGATATCGGCCTCAACAGACCAATATCGGCCGACCTCTAGATTTGAACATAACGTTGATGATCAAAGAGATCCTTGGGATTACCAAGCACTACTCAAACGCATCCACACCGGCAATCCACGTTAAATGGCAGAGGCCTTGTTTTTGGGGGTTTGATCCCATATTGAGCTTGTCATGAAGTCAGTGTACTGGGGTGGTCATGGTCTGGTGGTCTGGCCTGTTTTGGTGACCACAAGATTGATCGTTTGAATCCCATTTACAGTGTCAGTTACTTTTAGGTTTTATTATAACAGGGGGTTGACTGATAATATTTTAAATATTACTGTAGAACTGAATCTTCACCAGTCTGCAAGTAGCAACGTTAGCTTAAAATGTATATTTTGTGTCATATTTATCTATGTATTATTTATTCCATGTGTCCTATCTGTTCTTTGTTCTCTATTTCTTGTTGCACTGTGTAAACTGGAGCCACGTCTTCTCGTCTCTCTGTATATCTGTACAATATATAGAAGGAGATGACAAAGTTTACTTTGACTTTGAGTGGTCGAGACATTGCTCTAGACAACAGAGTGGTGATTCGGGCTGAATGTGAGCCAAGGTAGTGCATTTATTAATTAGTTTATCATATATTTATTTAAAAAATATCAGCAAATGATATCAGCAAGCATCGGAATGCTTAATATCAGCATAGATAATTGGTCAACCTGTAAATATACATATAACGTCATGAAAACTGACAATTCTGTGCAACTGCATCAATCCACAAACAAATAATTTCATGAAAATAAGTAAAATAAATGAATGCAATTGATTATACTCACGTTCATTGGAAAGAGGACGCAGTGTTCTGTGACTAGAAGCTCTTACAAAGAAGAGTGGGATAAATGGTCTGATCTCCACCCAGTCCTGGCCCACCGCCTCATAAATATTCCTCGCCCAGCACCCAGGGGAGCGCTTTTCATAAGACCTTCATTAATTACTGTACAAATGTTAGCTTTCAGCGTGTAAATAGTTTCCTCCACTTTGGCCTGCTAATTTCCTGTTGCTAAAATGAGCAGATTTTGACAAATGTTCCTCGCTGCGAGTGTGTGCTGCGATCGGAGCAAATTTATAACTGCACCTCCCTAAAAAAAAAACTGCTCTCATCCCTTTTGATGTCTCCTGAAATAATGAGAAGTTCTGATTAATTGGCAAAGTAGCAAGTGGAAATAGGGAGCGGCGAGCGAATGTGCTAATGGTGGCTGAAAATATTACGCTTGACGCAAGTGCATTAAACAGCGTATAATTTAAGTGCGCCGGCGGTTTATGTGTCGGTGCTGCGGGAAATATACTGTCACATCATTTACCTGGGAGAGGGCCACGGAGCCCGCACTTAGCGGGAAGTGAGCATGGCGTGTAACGGAGTTTGATCTGCAGCTTTACAGGACGGACATAAGTCTTAGATACAGTGTTCTGCTGTTCATGTGTGTAATCTCTCAAATGGTGCCAGTGACAGATCCGATTGAAAACAGAGGTGAAATTTACAACTTGAGCAGGAGAGAATTGCAGAATCCATTAAAAAGAACCAGGTTTCAAGATTTAAGATTCAGGAGTCTTTATCACGTACACAATCATATGATTCGAACGATTATGATTGTATATTAGTGATGCACGAATCGGAAAACCTCACGATTTGATTCCAGTTCTTTATTAACGATTCACGATTCAATAGATAGTTCAATTTGTTTCCAGATTGCTGCTACTGCATATGCATGTGAAAGTGAGTGATTATTTGTCATTGTGAACCCACCACACCACAACACAGCACCTAGTGCACCACAACAAAATGTGACCTCTGCATTTGACACGTCCGCGAAGGAGCAGTCGGCAGCTGACATAAGCAGCGCCTGAGGAGCAGTGCTTGGGGACGGTACCTTGCTTTTGAGTACCTAAGTGGTGACATTACCGGTCCTGGATTCGAACCTGCGACCTTCTGATCACGGGGCGAACACCCTACCGTTACGACCCACTGCCCCACTGTACGCATATTGACTGTATTTCCTTCATGCTCACGTGATGGTCTATTTTGACAGTGCACCATCTGTATGACTGGCGAGCTGAACTCGTGTCGGGGAAACTACTGCCATTACGTTGGTTAAAAAATATGAATCGACAGAAAGAATCGCAATTCGATTTGATTTGGATTTGTGTTGTGTGTGTGTGTGTGTGTGTGTGTGTGTACTGTATATGTATTTATATATATATGTTGTATATATGTATATATCCCAAATTGGGCAGTTGATAATGTAACGGTTACAGAATTGGCCTCGTTGAGGGTTGGCTGTTCAAGACTGGTAAAGGTACCACTGAGGTACTTATGATCAAGGTACCGTCCCCAAGCAATGCTCCCCTGGTGCTGCCAAAAGCTGCCCACTGCTCCTTCATGGATGGGTCACATTTTGTTGTGGTGCACTGTGGTATGTTCACCATGACAATCACTCACTTAATAAAACTTATCTACAGTGTGTATTTTGGGGAAAAAAAAAAATCAATGTACAGTAGTATGCAAGTCATTTCTTCATATTTGACGTCCAAAAACCAGGCTTTCTTGTGTTTCTAAATCTACTTTTGAGATGTAGTATTTACATGTCTGTAATCATTTTTTAAACCACGAATGCACGCTTATGGGGACTTCTAGCATGGGCTGTATGGAGCATTCCCTCTTCTCTTTTTTATGCCTTTTCACTTGAGCATTGCATTTTCTTCTCCAGAAAGTAATATTCAGTGTGCAGCGCTTCCAGAAACGCGTTGATAGTAGGCCAGAGCGATGTGGACTTTGAATCAATATCACAGTAATTTCAGACTGACCTCAGTAGTGATTAATGAACAGCTATTTCATTTCCTCTCTTAGTGAATAGAGCAGGGATAACAGAATAAACACGACAGGACAGTTAATGAACACACACATTGGGGAAAGTATTAAGTGAATTAATTGATATAGATTAAAGAAGTGAGCGGTGTGTTTCCCCCTAATTGCACAGGCGATGTTTTTCTATAAATTAAATTTTAACAGGAGGGCCTTGGCAGCTCCAGTCTGGAATTTTGGTATCCTTTTTCCACCAAACTCCCAAACGTTCACGTAAGGTTGATATTCACCAGAAGTGTTTCCCAAAATATGAGGAACACCTCCAGGACCTGAATTGCCAACCCTGTATTTACAGCCTTCTAAAATCCCAGGTCAACCAAGTTCGGATAAAGCATGATAAAAGCAGCCTTTCTTACGACTAAAAACAGGGAAGACGGCAGATTCCTTCACATTTAAGCTTGTCGTGCTTAAGCTTGATCACCGTAAGGACGCGGCAAACACGTCCATCTCATTTGAAAAGGATCACTGGTGAATATTGTCAGGCTGGTGACATCACAATCTTTTCAAGCTCCAGGATCTCCTCTTCCTATCATCTTAGGATTTTAGGCTTTACGTCCTGTAATCTCTGATGGAAGAGCTAACAATTGATCCAGCGCTCGTCAGAGATTTAAATTAGCTTAACGTATGATGTGAAATGAGGCACAAATGTCAATCAAATGAATTGCACAACTACATTCACATCACCAACCTGATTACGTGCCACTGGACGTCTGGTCATGAGCTTAACAGAGACAATATACAGTAAATAGAGAAATGTTTGTTGTCTGTCTGCTTCTTTGTCTGTCCTTGACTCTGACTCCAGGCTAACAGCCGTACTTTACCTTCAAAATGTGACCAGGAGTATCAGCAAACTTTACTGCAAATATTTACTCTCGGGCAAGGTCCAGTTACTTAATTCCGTACATTTAGTCCCCGGAATGCCGCATCGTTCCTGGTTTTATTATCTGCGCGGCCCAGCTGCTGTTTTTTAACACATCAGCTGCAGAGGAAGCCAGATGTGGTCACAGTCGAACACTAAAATATCTCTCGCTCCTCGTCGTACGGTGTGTAATGCGATCTGACCGGCGTTTAGCTCGTTGGAATGGCATCAGCAGGCCGGTCAGGGCACCCAGTGGCTGGAGCTGGTGGGGTCGCGCTCTTGGATAAATCTCATGTTCCGCTGCCTCTGAGTGGCTAACTGTACGCTGCCTGCAAATACGTTTTTTTTACAACCATTTTGGTCTTTTTGCGTCCATGAAGGGTTCTGCAGACAACCTGCAATTTGCTGTGTCCTTGCCAACACTGACGTCCTCAGAGACCAGCATACGCCACAATGCAGATTAGCTCAGTACTGCTCTACATGTTGTAGTTTATTGATTATTGCCAAGGGTAGATGTAGTGAACTACTATAACAGGTGTTTCAAGTACAAGTATATCTATTTTTATAATTTATAATCATAATTCTCCACTAAACACTGAGACCTACTGATGACATTGGTGTTGCTAAGAGCAAGTAAAACATTACCTGTAGATTTGTCTGGTTCTCAGGCTACATTCGGAATTTCATCCAAACCTTTCATCTGCATTACTTTTGTTTAGGACAAAGCCAGCTAATGTTTAAGGAGTTATATGTAAGATTGTGGGAAAAACTGGTACCGCAGTCAGTTGTTTCCCCTCCCCAGACTCAAAGTTGCCAGATAGGTTGGTGGATCCTGCAAGAACCGTTTGGTATTGCCATAATTAGCGTGCTAATGTTTGCACTGTTACCACACTTTCTCAGTGTAACACGATGCTGATGTTTAGTCGTCACAAGTCACCGTTTTTGTTTCTCAAACACTTCAGTCGGTTCGATGACCCACCTGCACATGGGCTATAATCTATGATCCAACATGAATAATGTTCTTTAACTGTCGAGAATATTTGCAATATTCATCCCTACGTCTAGTGTTGATACAAAATAACCAACTTTGGCTAAATCTTACCTGTCCAGTAGAATATTAGCCACTTCAGCATCAGTCTTAAATTCTTCTCCGCTGTCATCCGTCTCCATCTTTCAAACGCGTCTCCTCTGCTGATCCTCGTTTAGTTTCTGCTTTTGTCAAGATGTTTTTGAGAGTCATAGTGAAGCCTTTTAGTTTTAGTAACGTCAGAAATTTGTAATCCAGAATGCTTTTAGCTGCAGCTCAGTGTTAACTGGCAACCTGGGCGCCGAAATGCTACAGCTTTGTAATTGGCCGATAGAAGTGTGTGGAGCTATAGCCCAAAATACAAAACCAAAACATAAACACGATTTGCGTGCAGTAAATTAAATTTGACTAATGTACTAATGACTGTACTGTCACCGTACTCATTTTATCAGTTGGATCAGTATTTGAGATTAACGTGGTTCCTTAATCTCTGGTGACATGTTGAGTTCATTGTATGATTACTTGCCATAAATGTCTTACATATAGCTCCTTTAAAATAGCATTTTAAATATCATTACAATAGCATAAAATATCATTTTTGTAGTAACACCATTTATTTTTTTTAATGAGAGAAATCACACTCACATTCAACCATAACCTGACTCTCACACCTTGATCCTCCCTCTCACATATAGGTCCAGTTTCCCAGACTAAGATTAAGCCTAAACCTAGACTAGCTTTGAGTTTCAAATCTCCATTGGTGCTGCAGTGTAATCCAAGACTAGGCTTTATCCACGGTGAAGAAACCAGTCCTAATGATTAGTTTGAATAAAGACTTGCTGAATTATTTTCATAATTTTCTCATTAGATTAAAAGCTGATATGTGCTAAGGTTGTGCTCTGAGAATATTTATTATGCCATAATTGCATTAAAATAAAAAATTAAGAACTAACTAGTATTTTGAATAGTTTTTGTGGGAAGTACCTGCTTTCTTAACACCAGTAATTTGGTTTTTAGTAAAGTAATATTTTGTAACTCTGCACTACTCCGTTTTAACAGTATTTCTACTTGAGTACAGATCTTTCCACCCAGTTATTGCACACTAAAGGTAATTGCAACGTTACTTATTACGTTGAAAAGCCGTGCTGTGAGGAACCTCATCGGAGTATCTCTTGCATTGTAAAACGCTCATTGAGTCAAGGTCTATATATAACCTTGTACTCAGAAATCAGTGTTCACTGTCTAATTAGCATTTTAAATACCGGTGCGATGAGTTATATCGACTACAAAAAAATCCGTCAGAGTAATGTGTCGAGGTTTTGGGCCAGTTTGGACAGTTTCACCCTCTCTATCCAATTAAGTCTTTGACATTCACATTTCACCTCCATTTGGTGGAGAGCAATTAAAATTTAAGCTGGATCCACTGAGGTAGAAGAAGAGCAGGGCGGGCGGTTATTTGGTTTGCAGCGAGAAGGACAGAGAAGTTAATGGTGGTGAGAAAACAAAGCTGATTGGCTAAATAGTTTGACACTAAAGGCACCTCGGGCTGACACGGCATCAGCTCATTATTGGCGCTCAGCCATTAAAATGCATGGGGTTAAAGTGAGCAGAAGTTAAATGAATGTTTCATAAAATGTCTGCTGGACAAGGTACCTTAATCATTATTCATAATGCAGCGGCTCACAGCTCTCAGTGATGAATGAAAATCCTGATCGTGACGCTCGGATAATAATGTCACGACGTGGAGAGAAATGCGGCCTGAAAGTTAAGATCGTGTGATGCAGAGGATGTAGGCCACAGCTCATGGAACGTCCTGAAAGACTCAGTTTGTGGTTCTCTGAGGCTGTAGGTTGTGGACTCCAAAAATCTCAGTTTTTAAACTCTGATGTAGGGGCGGTATAGCGAATATACTCTATATATCTCGGTTCCTTCCACGAACCAGAGGGAAGCGAGCATGCAGAGGGAGAAAGTGAGAGATTATTTGTCATTAGGAACACACCGCAGCACAACACATAGTGCACCACAATGAATGTGACTTCTGCATTTGATTCATCCATGAAGGAGCAGTGGGCAGCTAACGTGGCCAGCACTTGGGGACGGTATCTTACTCATGAGTACCTCAGTGGTAACTCTGCCGGTCTGGGATTTGAAACGGCGACCTTCTGATCACGGGGCATACCCCCAACCGCTACACCACCAACTTATTTCAGCGACATTAATTGGAAATGGAAGCGGATGAAGAAAAGCAGCACTGGTTCTGTTTTTCTGTGCACAAAAATGTGACTCCCTCGTGGAACGCCAACATTCACAAAAACACACCAGTTCAGTCAAATCTTTGCTTTTATTACAGATAAAACTCATATTTTAGCTGATAAATAACAACAACCAGTAAATTAGCATTTATACACTGATTTGGAGGAAAGTTCCAGGTATCGGGATATGTATCGTTAAAAAACATAGCGATATGGAATGAAGGTCCTACTCTGGTGCCACAGCTTGCGGAACAACCCAAAAGTCCTGTTTGTAGAACTAAAGAGGCCATTACTCATGAACCGCCATAAAAGGTCAGAATGATGAACCTCTGAGGGCGTCGGTCGTGAAGCAACCCAAATGCACTGATTGTGAGGCGCTGAGGCTGTAGCTCCTGGAATGGCCCTTAGCTACTTTCTCTCCATCAAGCTGTTCCATGAGCTACGGCCGCAGAATCGCTGGTTCCACGGCGTGACATTATGAGCGGGAGCACCGGACATAAACCTTTACAGAACAAATAGGTTTTGAATTATCTCTGGAATGACGCGGTGGACGGGACTAGACAGCAGCACGCTGTATAAAATGGCTCCGGCAATAAATGAACAAGGAGAAGTCTGCGCAGTGCTCTGATAAAATTTTGAATAATGCTTGTTTAGTCTGGGCCTTTTGTGACATGATTTCCAAGGGGTGCCTGAAAATGTCAAAATAAATTGCCGAACACAAAGGTCGCTCTTGTTTGCGGCGATCATCAAAGTAAGTGTTATTTGATGTGAGACCTGATGAGGGACACATCAGAGACTTATATTCCGTGCAAGATCAAATAAAACTTCAATCGTTCCACATCAAAAGCAGTCCTGATAAGGGATCGTGTAAGCGAAAATCAGCCTCCCCTCTTTCTTATATGTGGAGTCTGATCCTCAAACACTCTCGAGGGGAGAAAAACAAATTGGCCTAGATGCCAGAGGTCAACTGTCCTTGCGTTCCTGGCTGCACAGATGTTGCGTGTTGCTTTTTCCGCACGCACCCCCATCCATGAAAACTCCACAGGCTACAGGCAGAGTGCCAACGCGCACTGCCATTAATTGATCCCCACTGCTGCCCACCTCGCCCGTCATGACCCGGGTGACATTGCGCCGGTGTGAAGACGACCCCAGTAAATCTGGAATGCTCGTAAAAAACCAGAGAAAACGTGGTGTGCTACGAATCTTCCAGTGGTGCGTGACCCCCGCCGACCCCTTACGGCAGAGACGCTACCGGCCAGCTGGTCACTTACAAGAGCTGTAATAAGATCTGACTTCACTCTCCTCTCTCCTCCTTGTTTAAGTGAACGGGGATTTTAGAGAGTTGCCTGTGACGACCCCTGCATATGTCAGACGCAGGAGAAGACAATTGAGGGCAACCGAGGCCCATTATCGCCGTCGTGGCCTTCGGTGGTGATGCATACATTACCCAAAATGCCAGGGGAGCTTTCATGGTCCCGTGAGATGACGACAGGCTGGCTGGAGTTACTGCTGATGCGATGGCAGTGGCCGCTGTGGGGGAAATAAGGCTAAGATACAAATACAGTAAAGATTAAGGGCCGACCGATTATCGGGGGCCGATATTAGGCATTTTGCAGCTTTTGACCATCACCGATATTAAGTAATTACAAGGTGCGCTACTGTGGCTCCACTGTCGTCTCTTCTCTCTGTGCCGTTTTCTCTTGAATCACTGTTTCATTTAATGTCCTGCCCACAACAGTCACTGATTGGTTAAATGTCACATGAGTAGTAGCCAATCAACGCTGAAGCCTTACTGTCACTCATACCACACTCACACACGAGCGCAGCGTGACGAGTTTCAGCTGAGTTTGGTGTTTTTAAAATTCAGTTTATTTATTTTTTCACATATCGGTCCCACTAGCAGTTTACTTGCAGTAATCGGTGTCAACATCGGCCCAGAAATACCAACATCGGTCGACCTCTGGTAAAGATTTCACCCTAGAGGCTGATTTCTATTGGATTTTTTAGTCTGATTTTGGTTTCTGTACTTGAGAGATTGAAAATGTGATATTTTGGGTGTTAATATTTTACCCCCAAAATCATATAAGAAGCCAATTCTTAATATTAAATTGATCCTCGCCAAGATGACATAATGCTGTTTTTTGATGTAAATAGCACTTTGATCAACAGTAAATCAAATTATTCGTTTTGATGAAAGTTCAAATATTACGTTAGGGCATTGCAGCGTAGCTTCTGAGACTCATACACTCATACACATGCATAAAGGACAGATCTTTCATCTGTTTTATTTCGTCATTATTGACTGCTGAAAGTGTTGTGTTTTGCAGGTAGCTCATAGCATCTGATATTTCACATTGATTTATCGGTCAGATTTTACACAGTACACTTCCCGGCCGGCATTGTGGCGCGGTGGTTAGCGCTGCCGCCTCACAGCGAGAAGGTCCTGGGTTCGAGCCCCGGGTCGGCAGTGGGGTCTTTCTGTGTGGAGTTTGCATGCTCTCCCCGTCTCCTCCGGTTTCCTCTCACAGTCCTAAAGCATGCACTGTAGGTTAATTGGCGACTCTAAATTTGTCCCCGTAAGGTGTGAATGTGAGTGTGAGCCAATCCTGACGGGTCACACTCCCAAGGATGCAAGGACGCAAGCATGCAATCCTTGCTTGTATCCTGATCCATGTTACATAAAACAGACGTTAGGCACTAGCATCACCGAGGTGCCAGTTCAGGTCAGGTGAGAGCTCAGTCTGTCTACTCTTGTTTGTTCTTCCCATGTTTGTTGCCTTGCCAGTAAAAAATAAATCCTATCTTGAAAATATTTGCACGAGCGATCAGGCAGAAAAGTGCAGCTGGTGACACAGGAGAGGCGAGGCTGTGCGCTGGAGAGCTGAGTGGTCCAGAAAGCTGGCCGTCTCAGCGTTTCTCTCTGCTTCTCTCCTCTGTGCTAAGCACTTCTCACCTGCCTCTGCTGTTAGTTGAGTTCAGGTGACGTTCTGTGCCAGAGCGCGCAGGGCAACGTCCTGTTCACGTGAACTAAGGGCTCAATGTCAGAACAATGTAATGGGGTTGTTCCTCAGGGGAAACAGAGAAAAATAACACTCGCTGGCCATTTTATTATGAGCTTGAGTACCTGGACTCACTGGACACTAAAAACTGCAGTAGTGCAGCAGAAGTTGGGTCTAAAACCACTTGGTGGTGCAGTGTTCTGAGGTCCTGAAACCTTTCGTTGGTGACCATCAGAGTGGGCGGTTGCATTATGACTTTCAGAGCATCAAAAGACTGTAGAGGGCCAGTTTACGAGATCCCTCTGCTTTTCTTCATTAGGATCTTTGCCCTGCGGTGTGTTGGCGCCCGCCCGGCCGCGACACCGATAGGGATTAAGCGTTTCAGAATGAAAGGATCTTTGCCTAGTGAGTTGTGGTGATTAGGTGCAAACGATTTTTGGTTGCAGCCAAAAAAGAATGTAGTTAAGCAAGCGCGTGATTATTTGTCATTGTGAACACAGCACAGCGCACCACAAGGAAATGTGACTTCTGCGTTTGAGCTGTCCCATGAAGGCACAGCGGACAGCTTTTGACAGCACTTGGAGATTAGTGTTTGGGGGCGGTACATTGCTCATGACTTCCTCAGTGGCATCTTCACAGGTCCGGGACTTGAACCGACGACCTTCCGATCACGGTGCTACCCCACCAAGCTGCTTTGACTCCAGTGAAATGGCAGAGATCTCGTTTTTTGGGCTTTATTAAATAATAAGCCTGTCATAACATCACTTTTCTGGGGAGTGGTGGTGTCTGAGGGCCCATGCAGATATTTTTATAAAGGCATATTTTATGCGTTTGGGCCTTTCGTTTACATGTTAATAGAGTATATCCACATATTTTTTTGATACGTTTGGGCTTTTCGTTTAAACCTAAACAAAATTTTAGTCTTTCTCAAATGCATATTTTTAAAAACACTCAAAAATGAGTACTTTTCAAAACACTGGATTCCGTGGATACTTGTAAACAAAAGACACAAATATATTTGAAAAATGCGTTACTAAAAAAAATCTGCATCCGTGTAAACATGCCCTGAGTGTATGAAACTTAGTGCTGGTGATCTTAAAATTGTTCAAATCCCAGAACACCACCATGAATCACTCTGCATCTAGGGCCTCTGGTAAACGCTGTAAATCTTCTCTAAAGCCGCTCTGCCATCCATTTTCTTTTTGACCACTGGTTGGTTTTTTGAACACAGGAGCTCAAACAAACTGGAATAATTTAGGTATTGGGTTTATTTGAACATTAGCAGTAAGAGTGAGATTGTAGTGATAGTGTTTGTTGTGTGAATGTGCGTGTAAGGCTGAATTTAGACTTGAAATGTCTGTATTGGTCACAAGGGGCTGTGCAGTGAAAATGTTGAAGGACGCAAGGCAGAAAAAATCGAATTCGGAGCAGCTGCTTAAAACTAAGGTAAGGAAATGTGTGATTCCTCAAGCAGAGATTGTGAAAGACCTGCCGATGGCTTAGAACAAGTGTCACCACACGGCACACACTGAGATTTGCTTCATGGTTTTGCTTCTGTCTGTATCCAAAAAGACTTTCTGTGGACACAGCCTGACGAATGAACAGTTAGTGCTACGATACTCACAGACAGGATGTTGTAGGTTTGAGTCCTTCTCTGTTTTACTTCCACCACTACCACCGTTGGGCCCCTGAGCAAGACCCTTAACCTCCACTGAAACCTGCCGTCCCTGTAATTACGGAATTTAAGTCACTGTGGATAAGAGAGTCTGCTGAACGCTGTAAATCTAGTATAAACACAAACTGTACATGACAGAGACTTGTTGTCTTTGTTGTACACCAACATGGTGACGCTACAAAGTCACTTCTAAGTGGTCCTGTGTGTTTACAAACATGTAAATGAATAGACAAAAACATGCATGTTTTAAAAATACTCGCTCTCGGACCACCAGAAATTGAGCTTCTCTTTTGCATCCCGGTCATTTCGGCCCTTTCATATAAAGCAGAGCCTGGCCAACGCCCACAAAGGCCCTTTGATTAGCCGCCGGTGGAGAGGGTTTATCCTTTCATGACCCCAGAGCACTTTGGTGAAGCGGCAGGACTTAGTGCAGCGAGCATTATACAGCCTCTCTAACGCCGTTAATCTCCAATTCACGCCTGTAGGCTTGAAATGGCTTGAGAAGCATACACTCTCAGGCGTGTGGAGATAACGGACTGTCCGTACCTCGCTAAGAACATCCGCGCGGTCGGGCAAACGTCTGCTTCCTATAGAAGCCTCCGGCGGGCTTTTTATATCCTTTGAAAAGGGCCGGTGTGAGGGACGAGCGAGGCGCCGCAGACGTCAGACCACCCGTGTCTCCTGCGGTAAGTGTTGAGAGGAAGATGGGGCGGCCGTTACAGATTCTGCCCGCTAGCCCGCGGCGTGTCCTGCTATGCCGCGCTGCCGCTTGTTTGCATGCGTTGCTATGTCGGTCGCTTTTTCTGACATTTGTCGGTTTTCTGACATTTGACCAGATACAGAGCCAACGACGGAGCTACGCGGTGGATATCGCTGTGTGACTGGTTCCAGATTAGATGCAGATGGACATGACGGACCTGAGAGTGTTTTGAAATGTGGCTGTTTGTTCTTGTGTTTCATAAGGAGAGGTGCAAACTTTTGGGCATCACTTTTGTGGTCAACTGTCTGTTTATCTTTCATTTATCCATCCATCCATCCATCCATTCATTCATTCACAGAGGGGACCGGAGCCTATCCCGGGAACTTATGGGGCGAAAGACAGGGACCAACCCTGGCCAGGCGCCGCAGGGCACACACAAGCACACTCTCACTCACACCTTACGGGCCAATTTAGAGTCACCAATTAACCTACAGTGCAAGCTTTTGCACTCAAGGAGGAAACCGGAGCCCCCGGTGGGAACCCACTCGAACATAGGGAGAGCATGCAAACTCCACACAGGAAGGCTCTACGGCCGACCAGGGGATCACTGCACCGCCGTGCCACCAACATTGTCTATTTTTATAAATACGTATATTATGTGTCTGAAATGCTTAAATGATTTTAATGAATGACGTTTATCCCATAGTGGCCGAAAAGCATGACCGTAGCAACAGCCCGATCTGGTTCGATGTAAAAGTTTCCAAACACCCAAAGCTACGAAACATGGCAGCACTTCAGATTATCAGAAAACATAAGGCTGTTTTGGTGGTTACAGCAGCATCAACGCTGTACACAAGTTCCTAATGAGCAAGCGTCCAGGAGGAAGAACCACCAGCAAAGCAACACAACCGCTGACCACTAAGAGATTTTTGTTAGTACAGTTTGTCCGGGTAACTGCTAAATTGCTAAACTGCACTCATTATTAAAATCATAAAGATTTAAATGTAAATCTTTGCTGCTTTAAATGTACATTAAATAAGTGCTTGGGAAAACGTTCGACTGGAATCTGAGATATTTCTGCAATGATTAATTAATTAGAGATTAATTGATTAATCCATAAAATAATAGATTAATTTTAGTTTTAGAACATGCTATGTTATATTCTTAGACCTTAACGCATTTAACAGGGCCTTAGAATAAATTAAGGAATCCTCAACGACATATTCATCCAAATTTCCACACCAAGACCCCCAAATTTGAGACATGGATTAAAGGATCCTCGTGTAATTACTTAGGATTGGGGACAAGTTGATTAAAGCCCTAAAGTTGCGCTCAAGTGAGGCTAAAACTGACCATTTAAGGCTAATTTCAGGAAATCGATTGCTTCTGTCATGCTCTGATTTTATGGAACATTTGATTCATGAGATTTTTTAGGTTTTACATTTTGTAGAGTGCTGTTTATACGTATAAGCAATTTATGATCATATAATAAAAAAGATCACTAATGCACTCCTGTGAGATCTTTTGAAGACAGTGTAAATCTGTGTAAAATTTTTAAAGCATGGAGGGTATCTCTGAAAAGTTGCAGACAATTCAACGCAGAACATCCACTAAAATCCACTGAGTTCTTCACAATACTGAGGATGTTGTCAGCAGGATTTGGGAGACTCTAAGCTCCACGCCTGTGTTCCTCGTGCCCCTAACTACTTTAGGCTTATCCGCCGTGCCGAGGCCTCGCGTGTCGTCCGCTTCCTGGCCGTCGTTAGCCGCTCCCCCGAGTGCTGATGGACAGTCTCATCCTTCTTGCTCCTGTCTTGGCTGCGTAAGCTGCCCCGGGTGAGGGAGCCTCGTGTTTGGCGTGACTAATTCCCTCATGCTGGGAGCGGCGCTCGTTAACGGCGTGTGGTGTGGTGGTGTGTAGCGGCATAAAGGGAGCCTTACTGTCTCGCTGCTGTGCTGTGGGGAAGGCAAGCTGGTTTGGAGTCCTGGGGGATACGACGTTTGTCTGACTCCCTCTGGATGTGGATGTGAGGAGTATTTTTATCATATCAGTGAGTATACGTGAGTTAGCCTAAACAATATGGATATACTGGCTTAACTTGCAAATAATAGAGGAAAATTGACTTTGCAATATTTTTTCAGTGATAGGGATTGAAATTTTTTTTATGTGTGCACACTATCTCAGAATAGGGCTGTATAACTGACCATTCATATAGTTTTTGATAATGCAGTATAATTAGTAGTGTTGGGGTACTTGAGACCGGTCTCAGTCTCGAAACCAGTTTTTATAAGTCTCGGTCTTGTCTGGAACCCCGCCGTATTTGCACTCGGTCTTGCCATGGACTCGGACAAAGAGGACTCTTGAGTTATTATTTCTAAGTAATTTTGTGCACAAAAACTAAAGTAATTGTGTAAAAAGGCATTAATTACATTATTCGCGATGTAAACACTCGCAACTCCATGTAACGCCATCATGTGCAAAAATATAGTTTGCTTCCAGAAGGGCCAAAATGAGTCCAGATCGGCTCAAAATATTAGCATTTCTTCTTTTTCAATTGATCAGAAAATTTCAGATTTTTGTCTCGGCCTCAGTCTCAGCCATTCAGAGTCTTGGTCTTGCCTCTGTCTCAACACACTCTGGTCTTGGTCTTGTCTCGGTCTACAGATACAGTACAAAGTTTGGAAAGTGGCATAGTATGTGGTTGTGTGTGTACAGGTACCAGAGCTTGGCTGATACGTGTAATTTCTAAGACCGATACCAGTTTTAATATTTGAGAATTTTAAACGTTGCTAATCTTTAATACATTATATTTGCTAATATTTATTTGGAAACATATAAATACAAAAGAACTTTCTTCCTCTTTTTGTTGGGGCAGTTGGTAGAATAACAGTGAGGGATTTTGCCTTGTGACCAGAAGGTCGCCGGTTTGAATCCCAGACCAGCCGTGGTGTGTTCACAATGACAAATAATCACTCAGTTATGTAGATAATCGTCCTCACAAACATAACATGATATAATCTAGTTTGAAATAAACCTGCTTTTTACCGCACCAAGCTTGTTTTTTTTTTAGCCGTGTTGGCTTTAACGTTTCTCCAGCTCCCCTGGGATACTGGGCATAATGTGGTATGTTGTATTTGCTTTTAATTATGTGTGTGAGTCTTCGTAAATAAGCTCAGGAATCACTGGAGATGTAACTATAACTAGTTCCCAAATGTAAAATCTGCGTTTTGTAGGAAATGGGCAGATTGCTGTATGCTGATCACACACAGTTTTTATCAGGTAACTGTCTTAGCAGGAGAAATCTGCAGTTTTAATATTCACACCACGTCCACATTTTCCCTCAAAATATGAACACAGCTAGTGCTAAAAACGTCTTTCTCATTTCTGCTGAGTCACACCGGGGGATATATTACACTGTATTTTATTCATTTTACTGCCCTTGCCATGAAATGCAGCCGGCTTATCCGTTACACGGCTCTGAACAATGGCGGCGAGCCCAGCGGAAGTGTTGAAAATGCAGGTACGAGGAGCTTAATGAAGTTAAAGGGACCCCCGGCCGCGCACCAATTCCCCCAATGAAAATACACAAAGGAATTCATCCTCGTAATAGGGAAGTGGAGCGCTCCATTCAAAACGGACACATTTACCACAATGCTGGCCTAATTCTCCTTTGTGTCGGCGCAGCCCTCAGACGCACGTTATTAACCTTCATTTAGGCCTCCTTAATTGCTCCGGATTCTCTTCACAAACCGCTACGAGCGCTCACGCGACGGCGTGCCGTAGAGACTCGGTTACGTAACAGTTAGAGGGAGGGAAAGATTACGGAATGTCACAACATCTTCTAGAATACTAATCACACACAGAACGTAGTTGTGGCTGTATTTAGGGCACAGTCATACTTGCCATCACATTCAGTATTGGGGCAGTTGGTAACGTAATGTTATGGAGTTGGTCCCGTGAACGGAAGTTCTAGACCAGTAAGGGTACCACTGAGGTCCCGAGCACTGTCCCCCGGGCGCTGACCAAAAAGCGCCCCACTGCTCCTACGCGGATGGGTCAAATGAAGAGGTCACATCTTGTTGTAGTGCACGGTCTGCTGTGTTGTTCTGTGCTGTGTTCACAATGACAATAATCACTCACTTAAATCAAATGTCTCCTGTAGAAAGAATACCTTGAATTTGCTCTGCTCTTATAACGTTAGAGAATGTTATTCTGTTCAAATGCGTTTTTTCCGCCGAGAGCGGTCAATACTTCACTTCCAGAGCTCTTTCTCTGTGCTTTCTCTCGGCGCTCGTTGTTGCTAAGTTATGAAAAGCGCCATCGGCCACTTCCGCGTTCGCTCCTGTTTCAGCGCGTTTCTTTGAGGTCGCTAGTTTAGCTGACAAGATGGAGAGAAGTCACATCTTAGCATAAGTGGCAGCATTTGAAATAGATTCTCATGTCTTCGAGACGAGATTGGGTGCAGGCAATAAAACGCACAAGTAAACAGCTGGGAGTGTACCACAGATCTATACGCCCCGCCCCTTCCTCGATTTTGAGCAAGAGACAAGGGACATTGACGAGCGCAACGGTTGTTGAACCGTCTTCAACTGCGTTTTTTCCCGCTCAAGGCGCTCAGCGCTCTAAACGCTGAAGGTTATAGGATTTGTATTAAAAGTAGACACTGCAAGTTGGTGGAGACAGGTCCCTAAAGTCAAAATGGTTAAATAAAAAAAGCAGAGAAACAGTGGAAGGAAGAGGAGGAACTACAGTACCGCCATAGTATCAACAATAGTAGAAAAGCTACACAATAACGGAATGCGTCTTACCAGGTTTTAGTTTTGTTTTTTAGCTTTAAGCCATCTGCCGGTTCAAACGTTAAAACTGATTTATCTGGGCGTCTTGCCGATATCGTTTTGTAATATCAGCACTGCGATTGTTCAGTCACGCTCCAATTCTCACACAAACACAGAGTGGTGTAAACCTGTTTGTAGCATGTGCGGCTGTGTTGGTTTTGTTTGTCGATATCTAGTTGAGTTATTGACGGATCATTTAGCATTACATTTTTACTGCCCACCGCCGCCGATGATGAGCTTGTGCGGCAATACGCTAGCGCTAATAAAACACAACGCGGGACGCTCCTGTTTTCCTCTCAGCAGATAAAGCGGGGAAGCGGCTCGGTTAAGCCGGCCGTCTCAGCCCATTTAGACTGACAGCCTGTTTATTATTCTCTGACCTATGTTTACAGCAGCCGCGGTCACACGGGAATAGGCTGGAAAATGGTACCAATTTTTACATTCTGATTGCCGGGCCTGTCAGGAGGAGACGCCGGAGCCGGGGTGACTTACCGCACCCACGCCGAATTTCTAAAACGAGCGTCTGGAGCCTTGCTCCGAGTGTGGAATGAAAAGGAAGACGCCGTTCTCGTCACCCCTCCTCCTTGCTCCCCGGTGGACCGGGGTAATCTGCCCCTCCCCACTGTGAGGACGGATGCTCTTTCGTTGGGTTTTTTGCAGGTTATTACGGGCCCAAGGTCAGGTGTGTTTAGAAGCGACTCGCGTGTGTAGCCGGATATTGATTTTAATCAAAGACCAGCAGCTTCTCGTCTCGCTCCGGCTCCCGGCTCCTCCTGACCGGACGTCCTGAGCTGCAGCTCGTGTTCCGTGCTTCTGAAGTTCCTTAATTGATTGCAATTAGAAGCAGCAGGAGACTCCAGTGTCCCCAGTGCTCACGAGTCATGTGTGAGAGGAGGGAGAGGAAGAGTAGGACGAGGAGGAGGAGCGCGTTGTCCTTCAGGTGGGTGTTGTTTCTCCTCTGCCGGACAGGGGCTGAGGGAAAGTTGCACGTCTCTGAATGAGCTGCTGAATTGTGGGTGTGAGTGGGATCAGATTTAACTCCTCTTCTCCTCATCTCTCCTCTCTTCCACTCTTTTTTCCTGTGTTCTACTCATCTCTCCTCATGTCTTTTCTTCCCCTCTTCCCTGTCTTCTGTTCTACTCATCGCTCCTCTTCCCCTCCCTTCTGTTGCCTTCTCCTCCACTCTCTTTCCTTCCTCTCTCCTCCTTCATCTCCCACTCTCTTCCCTTGCCCTCTCTGCTCTACCCTTCTCCTCTCTACCTACCCATCTCTTCCCTTTCTTCTCCTCTCCTCTCCTCTCCTCTCCTCTCCTCTCTTCTCCTATCCTGTCCACTTCCCTTCTCTTTGTTACCAGTCCAGACCTCACCGTTTCTCTCGTTTTGTCACCACTGCTCTGTGATCAATACTGGTGATGCCAATAGGTCTAGTCAGTAAAGAAGAAACTGGATCAGGCATTGGAGAGAGAGAGATAGAGAGAGAGAGCGAGAAATGAAGAAAAAGACAAGAAAGAAAAGGGGAAGACTGGAAGGAGAAAGAGCTGGAAGAAGGGAAGGTGGGAGAGTGAGAGCTGGAGGAGGAGAAGACAGGGAATAAAGGAAAGAGAGCGAGAGAAAAGAAGCGAAGGTGGAGAGTAGGGCTGGGTTCAAAAAATCGATTCACCGATCAATATCGATTCTCGTTCGAAAAATACGATATCGATTCAAAAATTCGCGGATTGATCTTTTCCTGCGGCTATGCACTACTTCTCGCAACCGCGCAAGGAGAGCTATAAAAACGTGAGACCGACGAAACCCAAACCGAAAAGAGCAACGGCTGAAGCTGCTCCGCTCAAATCACCGTCTGGCCTAAAGGCCGATGTTTGGCAACACTTTGGTTTTAAAACAAGTTATTTTATAACCAAGCAAAACTAGTATTGACGCAAAGAAATCTCTAAATAAATCGATATCGAATCGAGAATTGAATCGGCTCATGACCTTGTGAATCGGAATCGAATTGATATCGAATCGATTCAGGAAATCAGCAACGATACCCAGCCCTAGTGGAGAGAGAGAGATGGAATGAGGGAAGGAAAGGCAGAATAATTTAGGCAAATAGAAGGAGGAGAGAGAGTTAGAAAGTGAGGGCAGGAAGGAGAGAATAGGGGAGGCATAAAAGGAGAGAGAAAAATAAGATATGGAAATGAAGAAAGAGAGAGGGAGGACATGGGAGAAGAATGAGAGAGAGAGTAAAGAGGGAAATAAGCCTGGAATGAGAAGAACTGAAAGATGAAGAAACGGGGAGAGAGACAGAGATGGATGGAGAGAGAGCAAGATTAAGGAAAACGAGGGATGTATAGGTGGACAAGGATGGATGAAAAGAGAGAGGGGAAGAAATGAATTGAGAGAGGCAGGCAGACTGAACTCCTCCTCCTCCGTACACACTTCTGTAAGCGGAGGCTGCTCCTGCAGGGAGGAGAGAAGGACGCTGCTGCTGCTGCTTCCACTGCCAGTTTGTGCCAGCTGCTGCCAGCCTGATGCCCCGCACGGCTACGCATAGAAGCGCTTACGCAAGCCCGAGCTGAAGTTCGTGTTAAACGAGCTCATGTTCAGCTCGGCCCGAACTTTTCTTTGTTCTTATTTGGGACTCTGACTCAGCGTTCAGCAGAAATCAAGCGGCTCTCGGGGTTGAGCTCTACGTGGGCTTCTCTGAACTCAAATAAATTTCGCTCTCAATATAAAAATTCTGCAGTCTATTTTTCAGTAACCGTGCTTTATTAGCCCCAGCGTCTCAGCTCGACTTCCCTCGCTTCAGCCTCACGCCTCGGTTTCCCCCCCCAACGCCTTTTCGGTTAAGGGCTTCCATGAAAACCAAAGTGTGCCACTTAAAGCGTAAATGAAGAAAAATAAAGGGCAGGAGGCAGCCGAGCATATCTAACAAACTCAACCTGGCGCCCCTGAATAAATATTTAAATGCAGATAAGTTACCGCCGTTGTGGCTTTTATGAATAATTGATTACGCATTTTAAAGCAGCGCCTTGTTTCCGTAAACTTCCGCCGGAATGTTTTTCATCTTGGCGCCGCCTTGATTAAAACCAGAAGAAGTTTGGAGTCCTTCTCCCGGGTTGACGGAGTAAAAGCTCGGAGTGTTGAGCGCGGATGATTAAGAAATCGTGTTCCAGTTTAAAACACCTGGTTGTTTTTCCTCGTAATTCCTGCAGCGCTGATGGGAATGGCTGCTGCTGTAGCTACCTGGAGCGAGGCTGAACGCGGCACTGCGGGAGCTCGCGCTGTGCAGGTTGATTTAATACTTCAGTGATTATTGTACAGAGATTAATCTATTATTTATCTGTCTGAATGGCATCCCAGTCAACACGGTTATACGGAGGAGGAGCAGAGGGTAATTCACTTTTCATCAGTGCTGTTCCATTCCAAACATTTTTTAAATCGATCTCGATTGCAGTTTTTAAGGATCGGCTTTTTAATAGGTTTTTGACTTTTTGAAGAAGATTTTTAAGAGCTAGTTCTATCCAGTGATTTTGAATTCTTGACTCCCACGAACAAAAAGATTGGGGTTTTGAGTCCTGAAAGAGACGAGAAATCTTCATTTGTTCTATGAGCGAGACCCATAACCCTAAGCAGCGGCTTTATATTTTCTTAGTCTTCTGTTAAACAGAAATGTAGATTTAGCACTTTGTTCATTTTAAAATCATGGTTAATTGAAATCGCGCTGAGCCCAAACATTAAAATAAACGGTAAGAATATATTTGATGTGCGTTTTTGAAAAAATGTGGCCTAGTTTTTACTCAA
The DNA here is from genome assembly GCA_032718565.1 of Distichodus sexfasciatus. NCBI lineage: Eukaryota > Metazoa > Chordata > Actinopteri > Characiformes > Distichodontidae > Distichodus > Distichodus sexfasciatus. The sequence goes on from JAVGVS010000033.1 coordinate 2,538,426, forward strand.
ACAGGAGTTTCCTGCCCCTTCAACAATTTGACGTAGTGTGAATTAATCATAATGTGACATACACAGCTCCATGTGTCACTTTTTGAGTGAATCTTATTAGAGATGCACCGATCCAACTTTTTCAGTTCCGATATCGATACCGATACTTGGGCTTTGGGTACTGGCCGATCCCGAGTACCGATCCGATACCAGTTTTTAATTAATATGTTGTTTCTCTGTGAGGAGGAGACTCAAGAGTATTCTGTCATTCTTAAGTAAATTCTTGACTTAAATACTGTTTTCCAACTAAAACAATGTAATAATGACACACCCATATGTGACCCGATCTGCCGTAATGAGTGGGAAGTCAGCGTTCTATTTATTTAGATACGGGCCGATTATGTTGAAAAACATCACAAAAATAGCAGTTTTTCTTTTTTTGAGACCAGATTAATTTTGAAGACTTTTTCTTTCATATAAAACCAAAAAAGAAACATCGATATTTTTGATGTTGGTCAACATAATCAGCCCGTATCTAAATAAATAGAACGCCGACTTCCGACTCATTACGGCAGATCGGGTCACGTATGTATTTGCTAAATTATTCATTATTAAAATAACACTTCAAAAAGTATTCATTTAAACACAGTTCTGTAATTTAGTGACGGTCGTTAAATGTGACGGGCGTTGGGGTTGTAGTGTGTTGTGTTGCTTGTTCTGCTCATTGTCATATCAATATGTAGGAATTAGCGTGAATGTAAAATAACAAACCAGCTTTACCGCGGTGCCACCTCCCACGCAGAACGGGTTGTGCGTGTGCACGTACGCAAACATACAAAAACCTAAATTTAATTGAACAGAGGTGCGTTTCCCAAAAGCATAAGGGTCATCATCTAGAGCTGAGCTCCAACTGTCTGCTCGGGGATCAGGTCACATTCCACACTGACCTCTGTGTCACGGCATCCGTCTGATTCCTCATCACACGCTTTCACACCGTTGAACTCCTGCTGTAGTCTGATTTTCACCGCCGTATTTTTATTGATCAGCTTTTTGGCGAGGTGTTTATTCTGTCCGTCCTTTACTGCCAGCCTAATGGAGCGTAACAGCTACAAGATGATGAGCTCTGTGTGCGTGGCTGTTGGAAGAGCTCGGTTTAAGATGAAAGTGTGTTGGAGATCGGAGCAGATTGTGTTTAGTCAAACTGTAACGTCAGCTTCTGAATCAGAATGTGCCACTACAGAGCAGAAACACAATCGTATAATCATCCTGACAGAGACAGAAACACACTGTTCCTCCCCACAAACAGCCTCTCCTTTCTCTCCTTCACTCACTCATAACTTTTGCCTCATTTATTGACCTGCCTCTGAGTTTTTCCTCTTCTCATTTTAGCACATTTTACTCCACTCTTTGCTTCTCGTCTCCTCTCCAGTGTATGCTTTTTCTGTCTTCTCATCCTTCTACTTTGCAGCCTCTCTAGGATTTTGCGGGCCTTTTTTTGAGATTGTTGCGGCCTAAAATGCCTGATTTTGCGGCAGCTTTTGAAAAAGAATTATGTTTTTTAAGTTAAAATTAATTAAGTTGCCGTGTTTTTAGCCATTTTGTTGCAATAAAGTTGTGGCAAAATTTGCAACTTTAACAATTTAACAATTGTGACCCTCCACGGCAAAACCAGTCGCTTGTCGCAACGGAGGTTTCCGAGAAAAATGACCGTTTATGTTGCGTGGGGTAAAATTTTGGATTTTTTGTTTTTAGTGTTTTGAAACAGTGGAAGGTCTATACTGTACTGTTGTGAATAAATTTGGCTGAAAAACTTACCCTTTCCATCCTATAAATGTGACTTTCTTGAGGTGAGGAATTCAATTCCAGCAGAATGTTAAAAGTTTCTGTTTTGACCGCTCTACTTCAATATTTACGGTAAATCCACTGGTTGACTAGTGTGAAGATATTTCTCCGGAATCCATCTTCGTCTCCCGAGTTCAGTTAACCTAACGCAGGTAGGCTATCCGTGTGGCTGTGAATGCAGCGTAGGCTACCGTAAATGCTAACATAGCCGCGACCGCACCAAGCGTCTGTGAGTGCTACGTCCATAGTCAACTTCAAAGGCAGATTTCTCTGTTTCTCACTTGGCGTGACAGGAGAAACCCGACTCATTTGAATGTTGATATCTCAGTCATATGTCGTCCGATTCATTCGATATCGGTATTGTTTTGAAGCTTGATTTATGCCCTTTCATGAAAACATCATAACTAAAATTTGAAAATTTGCGACAAGCGACTGGTTTTGCCATGGAGGGTCACAATTAATTAAAATCAAGGAAAAAAACACTATTTTGATTATTATTATTATTATTATTATTAGCCATTAATCATTGTTATTTTTGAAGCTGAATTAGCGTTAATAGTTGCGATCGCAATATCACGGAACCCTGGAGGGTCTGAAACTTCACTTGACTTCTCACTTCATTCCTCTTCTCCTTTCATCTCTTTAGCTCAGATCTCATCTGTTCTTCTCCCTCTGGCTCCCCGTTGCTTTCCTCTTCTAGACCTCTTTTCTCCTTTCTCCTTCCTGCTTCTACTTCTTTCCTCCTCTCTCTTTACTTTTCCTTTCTGTATCTTTCATCTTTCTCTCATGATCTTTTACTCCCCAACTTCTCTCCTTTCTCTGCTTTCCTCTTCTCTACTCACGCTCTCTTCTCTCCTTACGTCTTCCTTCTCTCCAGTGTTTTCCTCTTCTCTATTTATGCCTCCTCTCTGTTGCTTTCCTCGTCTCTCTTTGCTTCTCCTCTGATCTCCGTCTCTCTGTAGACCCTGTAGCGGATGCTCAGTTAGGTGCAGCAATGTGATCCTCGCTATGATTTTTTAAAAAAACATGCCAGAGAAGAGAAAGCACAAGGAAGTCATTTACTCTGCTGCTCGGAGCCGGGCTCCCTCAGCCTAACCCATGTCAGATACACGTCTCCAGTGATTCCCATCCTCACGTTTCACTCCTTCCCTTCCCACCTCTTCCTCTTGCTCTCTCTCACACACACACACTCACACTGCGCAGCGAGACAGTAACCCCCAGCCTCCCTCCCAGCTCCTCTCACCTCCGCCGCTTTGATTTAATAAAGAACAGGAGGCTGAGAGCGGGGAATTCTCACTGCAGCTTTGCGATCTGTGTGATATGTCAGTGGGCAGAGGCTGGACACAGGAATAAATGATTTGCCCTGAGTATTAATCTTATCATTATGAAACGAAGCTGATATTTCAGTGCACTTTTTGTGGCTGTAGATCGATCTTACAGCACTGATTGCGATAATTTTGTGGAAGTGTTAAGGGTGCAAAATTGGTCACTGCATTAGGTGCATGGTCTAAAACGCTTAAGCTGGGAATACCCTGCTCCGTCTTGTCTAAAATTTCACTTTCACTTCTGTGGTTGCGCATGCGCAGTGTGAGAGGTTGAGTTAAATCGGCTCGTGGCACTGCTTCAACAGTGCGATACCCTCGCGAGGGGCGACCAGGATTTCAAACAGGTTTGATTTTCTTACGACCATACGATTGCTGATTGGAAGCTGGTCGTGAGGTGTTAATCGCTTCTCTTTACCCCATGTATACTGCACGACACACGATCAAGCCGAAACCCAGGCCGATCCCCAAAATAGACGCACGAGTGAAAAATCTTCTCAAAATGGGCCAGAAATTGCACAGTGTAAGCCCGCCGTTACTCTCTTCATTAAAACGGTGCTTTTAGCCATAACTTGCAATAAACCAGAGCAGTGTCACCTTCCCTTCCCAGACATTCATACCCAGAAGTGTTTTCACCTTGGCGGATTGCTGTTATAATGACATATGCTGGATAAGAGCCAGTGATTTCCTCTGGAAGACATAGATGTGCACAAGGTGGGAAAAGCAACAGTGCGTCAGCTTAAAACTAGTACAACACTTGGGCTGCACATTGCACCAGTTCATGGCCCAGCGGTAGAGGTCGTGGGTTCAAATCCTGCTCTATCCTACCTCCAAAACAACCACCATTGGACTCCGGAGTAAAACCCTTAAGTTCCTCCAGGGAACGTGAAAATAGAAGTCGTTTAAGCAAACGTTATAGAGCAGTATCTATGAAGTGTACAGGGCCACCTGCATGTTTGCTGGTTTATGTAACGTTGAGTGACAGGACGGCAGGCGAGACGTTCAGGTAGTGTTGTGAGCAGTTAAAAAAATTGTAGTGGCATGTCCTGGTTTAGAAAGCCTTGCAGTCTGGGTTTCTTTGAGTCTTTGCCATAACACATCTACAGTATAGCACTTGATCTGGTGCAGCGTTCAGCTAATGTTGCTAACGAATATTGCAAACTTATTGGAACGTTTGAGTTGAGTCTGCACTCAGACCAACCCTTTAGCTTTCATTGATGGCCATATTAGCACTTCAAATAAAATGTTATTTTATGTTACATTTTTGTCCCCTAAAACAACTTTTACTTGTTTTTTGGAGCTTTGTGGGGACATTTGAGAGGTCCCCATGAAGTAAAATGTTTATTTGAGAAACTAAAAGAGGTAAAAGATGTGCTTTTGTTTACTGAGGTTAGGGTCAGGGTTAGGTGTAGGTGTAAAATTATATACATCTAGTCATAATGGAAGTCTATGGAAGGACCTCACAAAGATAGTAATATGCAACTCTGTGCGTGTGTGTGTGTGTGTATTGTAAGGGTCGGCTGCTTATTGTCCGGGCCGATTATCAGGGTTGATATGAGGTGTTTTACCTCTTATCTGTATATGTGTTTAATTTTGACCATCACCTGTATTAAGTAATTACAAGGTGCGATACTGTGGCTCCACTGCCGTTTCTTCTCTCTGTAATATTTGCTCTCGACTCACTGCTTGATTTAATGTCCTGCTTACAACAGCCAGTCAACGCTGAAGCCTTGTCACTCAGACACGAGCTCAGCATGAAGCTCCGAGAAGGAGAAGAGAGTTTCAGATGATCTTGGTGTTGGTAAAATTCTAAATATTGACAGATTTTCTCATTTATTGCATATCGCTTTCAAATATCGGCTCATTAACTAGCAATAACTGGTATTGATATCAGGCCCGAAAAACCAATATTGGTCGACCTCTAGTGTTTACATAACTGTTTCCCACAGTATAAACTAGAATGAAAACCTGTCAAGTGTAACTTTAGGACATTTTCTTCTCTGCTTCTTGTGTAACGTCTGGCAGCGTGTAAAGGTCTTAGCATCATTCTGTCTTCCACTCTGCTTCTAAACGGCAGCTGGCATCTCGGCGGTTTGTCAGCGCTTCCTGTCGGTAGGCTGACGTGAAGGTGGGCAGATGCCAGGCCCGGGGCTGGTCTCACCTTTCGGCAGATCTGCGGGAGAGAGTCGGCGTCAGACGGATCGGCTTTCAGGTGTTTAGAGCAAAGCCGCTTGACTGTCTGTTCTCTGAGTGTGAAGTGCTTAAGGTGGAGAGGTGAGAGTGATCCGGGAGGAGGGAAGTTAGGCGGAGCTGCACAGGCTGGGGTTTTTAAGGATGACGGCCTGAAGTGCCCTGTCAGGGGCTCTTTAAACAGGCGGCGAGGGCTGACGGGTGGCCAGTGCCATTTAGAGCACAAACTTTACGTACACGTACATAAACGTACAGGCTGTGGGTTTAGAGAAGGTCACAAAGATTGAGACTATTTCTGTTTGATCATTTTGTGACGTTCTGACTGATGCTTATTCCTACATTTTGATATGACAATGAGCAGAACAAGCAACGCAACACACTACAACCCCAAAAGCAAATCATACCATTATACTGTTTAATTTCTTTAACAACACTATCTCTGTGTTCCTGATCGTTTTAGTGCCACAGGCTTAGGGAGCGTCTTAAAATTACAGAACTGTATTTAAACAAATACGTTTTTTAGATGTTATTTTAATAATAAATCATTTAGCATATAGAAGATTCAAAATTCTTTAAAATCTTGAATCTTGAATACGCTAAACAATTTATTAATAAAATAACATTTCAAAAATGATCCTGTAGTTTTGAGACACTCCCTTAGCCTGTGGCACTAAAACAATAAGGAAAAAATGAAACAATACAACTGCGTGATTTGCTTTTGGGGTTGTAAAATTAGAGAACTGTGTTTAAAGAATGATTTTTAAGGCGTTATTTTAATAATAAATTATTTAGCATATACATATGGGTGTGTAATTATGACATTGTTTTAGTTGGAAAACAATATTCAAGTCAAGTTTTAACGTAAGTATAACAGAATAATCTCGGTCATGTATTTTAAAGCATTATTTTCTGTTTTCTGTTTAAAAAAGACTCAGAGACTGTATCGGATTTGAATCGAGCAATCTTTAATTAGTATCTTTAACACTAAAAATTAATTTAGAGGTTTTATGTGTTTGCAGAGTTTAGGCAGTTCTGCAATACATTTATTCTTAAAGGAGGGGAAAGCGTCTACCTGTGTTTGTGTGGGTGTATAAATATATATATATATATGTGTGTGTATGTGTGTGTGTGCGTGCAACTATGAGACTGAGAGACTGGTGAGTGGCAACTGCTGCCATGTGCGGTTGCCAGATCAAGACCAGAGATTTTAATCATTAATTACTTAAATGGGGCTCCTCTAGGGGTCAGAATGTTCTCCCTTGTTTGTCTTCATTTCTGTGTCTCTCCCCATCTCTGTCCCCAAAAACTATCTGGGTTAGAAATACACACACACACACACACACACACACACACACACACATGCAAAATCTTATTAAAACTATATTTGGTTTGCTATAGCAGTATTAAAATGCACACATGTATATTGGGGATTTAACACAGTAATCTACTCACACACACTTTGACAGATTTATCTCTGTTATGCCACACTGACCGGTCCGGGCTGCATTTAATAATGATCCTACATTTCTCCTTTTGGCTATGTGTGTGTCTGCGTGAGCTCACTGCGGTAACAGAAGGTTTATTTCATTTACTTTTGTCTGGTTCATTGTTCGATTGCCTACATTAACGGTCCCAAATGAAGCGTTCCCCAGCCTCCCCTCTAGCAGGAGGACAGCGAGCACGTGGCAGATTCACACCCGTCACTCATCACTCACTTTTAGAGATTCAGCTCATGAGCCGGTAATCACGCCGGAGCCAGCCGAATTAGAGCGGCTCCGCTAAGGACTCCAGTAATGCTGCAGTGATGAAAAGAGCTTAATGAACAACATAAAAACCTGTTGTTTGTTCCTAGCGAGGAGAGGAAACAACTAATAATCACACGCTTCTGCCGCGCAAACGAATCGTCGAGCTCGTTATGCAGACGAACGGGCGCGCGACAATAAACGAGCGCGGATCATTTTGACCAGCATCAGTATAAAGTAGTCGCTGTACAAATCTATAATGAAATCATAAATTCATTCTGCCACACTCGTTTGAAATGGCAGAACGGTCTTGGGGTGAAATTAACATTTGATTAAGGCACAAAATTTGACCAATTGAAATCAAATCGGTACTTGGAAATGTTCGTAATGGATCAGACATAATCAGAGATTCATTTAAACCACGATAAATAGGACATAATGAAACACTTTGTGACTGTAAATTGAAATTCTAATTTATTGACTTTATATTGGCATGTTTCATAACTGACGAGGAAAGTCTAATGTCAGACTGTGACGGACTGTGAGCAGGGAATTTTCAGAGAGAAAAGGGAGAATAAAACATATTTTAAGCTTCATGGTTGTTGAAGGTCTAGAGTTTAAAACTTTACATTTAACAGTTACAGTATTCCAGGAGCAACTTGCTCAGGGGCCGAGTGGTGGTAGTGCTGGCTGTAGGATAGAGCTGGATTTGATCATACTTGGTTCATAGTTGAGTATCCTACCATTAGGTCATCACCACCACCAGCAGATGGTTTGCCGAGCTGATTTTTCAGACAAGCCAGCATTAAGTGTTTCAAAATATAGCATAATCCCTGCAGGAGGGGAAATGGCGATTTTGTTTAGGAGCCTAAACGTAATATACTGAAGCCGATTTTTATCATAAACTACCATTAGGATTAGAAGTCGACCGATTATCGGGGGCCGATATGAGCCTTTTTGCTGATTATCAGTATCGGTGTTTCATTTTGACCATCACCGATATCAGGTAATTACAAGGGGCGCTACTGTGGCTCCACTGCCGATTGCTCTCAACTCGCTGCTTTATATATATATTCGCTATATATATATATATATATTTTTATATATATATATATATATATATATTGTGTGTATATATATATGTGTGTATATATATACAGTATATAGATATGTGTCACACGAGTAGTAGCCAATCTGCGCTGAAGCCTTGTTGACACTCACACCACACTCACACACGAACACTCCGAAAAGGAGAAGAGGAGAGAGGAGAGTTTCAGGTGAGCCTTGTGTTTGTAAAATTCATTATTTTGACTTTTTTTTGCATATCAGTTCCAAATATCGGTTATCAGCCCTGTTAACTAGCAATAATCAATATCGATATTGGCCCTGAAAAATCAAAATCAGTCAACCTCTAATTTGGATCACAGCTCATCGGTATGTACAGTATTCTGCAAATGTTTTGAGTCATTTCTTTATTTTCTGCATTTCTTTATTTTTGCTTTGAAAGAAGTAGATATTTGTGTTTTTTAGGCACTGTACCTGTTATACCTGTAAAGACTTGAGATGTGGCTTAAGACTTTTGCATGCTACCGTATTTCATAAGTTGTCCACTTCTGTGAAAAATATTTTCACTCTGGAGAACAAGCTGTTACATCTCTTAGGGTCAGTTTCCCAGTTGAGGATTAAGCCTAGTCCTAGACCAACTTTGACTTTCAGTGGTAAATCTCCATTGGTACTGCAGTTTAGTCCAAGATCATCTATGTTCAAGAAACCAGCCCAAAATCTGGTCCAGCTTGTTTCCTAACACTCCTTCATACACTTTCACCATCAGCCACTTTGACCCGCGGGATGTAATAAGAAACGGTATCATTTGTAAAAACTCATCAACAAAAACACTTAAAGTTGGCCAATTTAAACGGTTTAATCCTGTAATTCGCTTTAAAAGAATCAAACGTCAACAAAAAATAAATGATTATGTTGAGGCCAAGTAAAATGGGTCTGTATTGTCTGGCTGTATCCTCTAGCTTGAACGCTCTGGATACTTCTAAGCAAGCTTCAACATAAAGATCTACAACATTTGATGGATGCTGAACTCCTCATGGCCTTTTTAGCTCGGGTTTGTGCACGCGTGTGTCCACACCAAGGCAGGGGCTGTGCGCCCGACCGGAGTGTCTGGTCATTGGGTTGTTGTGTGGAGGGAGAACGAGAGAAATGGCGTGATTAAGCATGTATGGACTGTTCCAACAGCCGTCCAGATTTAATTCCAGGCCATTAATGGCTATGCAATAAGACGCTCTGCTCATTTTTAACTGCAGTACTTTGACGGAGCGGTTGGTAAAAATGTCTTCTCGAGGCTTCTGCAGAGCAGCTAATCGGTCAAATAGACAAAAAACAAGCGATCACAAACTTCAGCCACCCAAGAACTAAAGCAGCAGTTTTCAACCCCGATACCAAGCGGTTTATATCGATGTCTTTTAGCGGGTGCTCTTATTCTGAGGAGCTTACATTTCCTAATTATAGTGACAGTCTTCCTGGAATAATTTGGGGTTAAGGACTTTATTAAGGGACTCAGTGGTGGCTTTTAATCTTAAGGACAGATTCAGGTTTTCCAAACTATGGCACCTCAACGTGTTGTGAGAATAAATATGGGTTAGCATAATAATTGCAGGGCTAAATTGTGATGATGGCCAGCCAAGTAGGACACAGCATCTCCAAAACTGCAGCAGCTCTTATGGGATGCTTCTGATCTGCAGTGGTCAGGACAGACCAAGGACGAAAACTGGTGACAAGGTCATTACTTGTGGGGTGCGAAAGCTTACGTTATTGCTGATCAGCGTAGGATCGGGGTGTGCTGTGGCAAGAAATATCAAATCTGTATAAAACAACAGACCATGAGGAAGGGTTTGATGTAAACAGCAGGAAGAAAATCCAGGTTCACAAAGTTGTGGGGCAAAGGGGCATTTGATAGCAGTTGCTAGCGTAACGGTTAGAGCGTTCGCCCCGTGATCAGAAGGTCGCCGGTTCAATTCCAAGGACTGGTAAAGGTATCACTGAGGTACTCATAAGCAAGGTACCGTCCCCGAGCACTGCTCCCCCGGGCACTGCCCTTGTTGGGTCAAATGCAGATTCATGCTGCTCCAGAAGTGCCAAAATTGCTAATGTCGCTAACAGTGTGCCAGCCGCTAGCTGTGAGTTTTTATGCTAATATGTGCATGTCCCTCATTGTTAGCAACATCATTGTTTATGGGCCAGCTGGAAGAACTTGTGCTTTTCTATAAAGTTGGACTATTCCATCGCTGGTAAACAACCTCTGACTTTGCAAAGCCAGCCCTTGCTCCGCTTCTAATTATAGTCTGTCCCTCTCTCTCTCTCTCTCTCTCTCCTTCTGTTTCTCTCCTTCTCTCGTCCAGACACCCTTTTGCACATGACCGCCTTAATGACCGAGCCATGTGCCAGACATCGCTCTCCATGGCTCCGCTCAGTAAATCCTCTGTTCCGTGCTCTAGCAACGGCAACAACATGTCATCTCCTCTCGCCGTGCCAGTCTTATTCTGCTCCTTCTTCCTCGCAGCCCACATCATGACACCGCCGAGACTCTCACACACTCACACACACCACCCGTGTTTGTTCCTGTCTTGGCTCTCCGCACCCTGCGCCACACACACCTCCGAGTCGTAATCCAGCTCAAAACCGGAGGCCTCCTCCTGAGCCCAGCTCCCTCTGTCTGCGCATCCATCTGTCTCCACAGCACACAACACAACCAGCCAGAGAGTCTTGCTGTCCCTCAGTGTGGTCCTCTCCTGCTGGCTTTCTCTCTCTCTCTCTCTCTCGTCTTCGTCCTGAACCTTCCACATAGGGCTGGGCGATATGACCTCAAATCGATATCACGATTGACCTTAATTATGATTAATTAATGATTATCTTCTTTTTGTTTCGTCTTTTTTTTTGTCCTCGTAGTTCACTGACAAGGTTTGCACTGCACCTATAATATTAAAGTTGGGATATTTTTTAAATGAAAGGCTGCATTTTGTACACTACATACAGATGTAGTGAGAGACTGGATGGAGCGTAGTCATGTGACAACACACATGATAAATTGGCCAGTCCTGCCTCCACATCATCTCTCATTTCCCCACTTTCTCACTCTCTCCGGATTCACGGCAATCAGCTTCCTGTCAGCTAAACAAGCTCCTCGCATGTCTATCTCTAAGAGGACACAGCGAGATGTTGGGGTTTGATTCGGGGCCCACAGTCGCGTCGCTTTGAAGGGCTTAGATAAGGGACGTTGCAGATTTGCCTGAAAGGAAATAAAGAGCACTGACCACATCTCGTCCAGGTATCTCTCTCCCTCTTGTGTGTCAAGTGAGCTTGTGGGAAAGTGTTCTCCAGGCTCTGGAAAACAGAGAGGAGATGACAGAATCTCAAGTGACCACTTCTGAAATTTGGATTCAGGTTAAGCTTTTGGTGGATACATTCATCAAGCCCCAAGCTCTGCTATCAGCCTTGTCCGTATTGAAACAGTGGAGGATTTTTTGCTCCGAGAGGGAGTGGGGACCCTCCACAGGACAGGGATTCAAGGTCACTTCTTGCAAATGCTGTGTGTGTTGTTTGTGAGAACAGAGCAGCGACAGAGGGACTTGTGTTTATATTCTTTTTGTGAGTGCTTGACTGCCCTACAGCACTGTGCTAAAGTTTTGAGCCCATGTGCCAACAATGTTTTCTTGTGATTTCAATGTAGTTTTGAGGAACAGCGTTTCTATTGATATTAGGGATGCACGATATGGGAGTTATTGGCCGTTACCGATATCCGATATTATTCATGCTTATATCTAACGAAGCCAATAAATGAGGAAGGCAGAATTGAGCACGTAAAGACAAGATATTTTGGTCTCCAAAGTTCCACTGCACGTCCAGAATTTTGCCACAAAAAATAACGCCATAACTCTGACATTTCTAACACATTACCAAGTCAAGCGTGCATGAAAGTAGAGTGAAGCAAGAGCGGAGCATTTCCAGTGTAAAAGAAAAAGTCACTTCCCGCTCTATGTGGTGTACCAAGTGACAGTTTATGTGCACTACCTAGTGCGTAGAGCCGTTAAGCTACAACCCCAGCTATTTCCTGAGTTGCATACTACCACATAGAAAAGTACGATAAGAGCACCTTACCTACCTTACTATTAAGTACGGCAGGACGCGGCTCGGGAAGCAGACCATCTGAAACATTCGCTAAGTGAAGCAAACGCAATTTAGTTGAACATTTTTTGCACATGCTTTAGATTTTGCTCAGAATTTTGGCACAAAATAACGCTGTACCTTTTAAGACAGAAGGCACGGGTCGTATAAAATCACAAGCGCTACCTTTCCGACGTAATAAATGAGTCATAAAATATTGGTGCCGATAAGGTAAATAAAAGCAGTTATCGTCCGATTCTGATATGATTCCGATATTATCGTGTATCCGTAATTGATATGTATGTTTTGCACGTTGCAAGTTCTATTCCCAATGTCTGTATAGAAAGGAATGGTGGCTCAGGACTTTTGTCCAGGACTGTAAGTGACTGTAGAATGGAGTTTGGGGACTGGTATTGATGGTCAGCATAGATCTAGAGATGTAAGCAGAAGTCCAGGTGAGACCAGGCCATGGTTGGAGAGCTGGAAGTGTTGCACCTCTAGTGTTTCAGGGACCTTCCAATGATAAATGGGTCAAATGCAGAGGTCACATTTCGTTGTGGTGCACTGTGTTGTGCTGTGGTGTGTTCACAATGACAATCACTCACAAAAAAAAAACCCAAAACAACTGGAGCATCAGGTTTGCAAAAATTGGTAACGCAACGGTTAGGGACTTTGCCCCGTAGTTGGAAGGCTGCGGGTTCGAATCCCAGACCGGTAAAGGTACCACTGAGGTACTCATGAGCAAGGTACCGTCCTCAGGCACTGCCCACGTCAGCTGTCCACTGCTTCTTCACAGATGCAAATGCAGAGGTCACATTTAGTTGTGGTGCAGTGTGTGATGTGCTGTGCTGTGTTCACAATGACAAATAATCACTCACTTTCACTTGCGCATCCAAGATCTCAGCCCTGGGCCCCCCAGCTCAACGCACATCATTTATCAAGAGTGATTTACATTTCCTAATTACATGCAGCACCCTGGGGTTAAGGGCCTTGGCCAGGGTCCCCAGCGGTGGATTTTAGGCTCGGTCAGGATTCAAACCCCAATTTAATGCTCTCTCTCAGATCACTAGGCCACCACGTCCCTAACAGTCTCATCATCTCAGCCTTTTTATTTGAACCAGGATTAAAATGCACAAATTTCCACTGCAAAACAACAAAGACGTTGATTGACGAATGCATTAAGAATCCGTTAATAAGCGTTACTGCAGGACTGCAGAGGTTTTCACGGTTCATGGTTGGGGGGTGAGGCAAAGAAAAGCTTGGCCTATCTCTCTGTATGTCGATGACTCTCCAGTTTTTGCCCCCTGCCTGTCCACACCCGCTCGATTAAGCTGTCTCTCCTGCTGCCGACTGCGGACGCCGGCCGCCTACCTCCACGCTAGCACCACCGCTGCAAGGACAGCTCGTCTCCTGGGCCCGTAAACAAGTCCGCCACACACGTCCATCAAGCCGAGCGAGGACGACAGCTCGCTCTTGCCCGGACCACCCGAGCAAAAAAAAAAAAAAGGCGCCTCGCTCGCTTTCTGCAGCGACAAGCTCCTGCCTTCATCTCGTCTTGTTTAATGGATTTGTATGTAGAACAGTATGGATTATTAGCCCAGAGTTAAGCTTGGGCGATAGGGGTTAAGTCGGGAGTTCGAAGCAGCGGCGGTGGTGGCGCTAACGCTAAGGCAGTAAAGCAAAGTGAGGAGGAAGCGGCGGAGATAAAGGAAATGAGGCATCTCTGATGGTTTGAATGCGCGATAATTATTGCGCCCCGTCCAATCTCGGCCAAATCCCCCGTCGGCCCGAAAGCAAATAGCAAAATGTGAAATCAATTAAATAGCCTTTAGAACAATTCTGCCTCTCTCAATTAAGCCAGTCGACTGCTCTCTGTCATCAGCACCCGGCGGATCGTCCTTGAGAGTTTGCCCAGATAAGTTTCAAAGAACTGATCCGGTGGAAACCGGCAGTGCTTTTTCCCTCCTGATGCCACTGTGACTCCAAAATTGGCTACGAAATGCAAAGCGGTTTGGCAACCTTTTGAGGGTAATATCTTGACATCGCGCTTGCGTAGTGCTCATGCGACTCCCAGTAGTTTTACACGCCGTCCAGGAAATGTCAGCACGCAAAGTCATCGCAGCACAGCGCGGCATGTATTCGCTCGTCGTTCGCCGCTTGCCGGCCGTAACCTTTTTTGTGGTGGGCGCCTAGCTGCATGTCTCAGCGCTCGCTCCAGTGTGAAAGGTCACCGGGCCCTTTGGCTGAATTCATTTCCAGGGAAAGGTCTTTGGTGAGGGTCCACCGAGCCACGGAGCTCAGCCAAAAGCACCGGCGCCGCCACATTTCCAGTCACTGGCAGCGGATTTGTTTGGATGCTGCTGAAAGAAAGCTGCAGCATGCTGCTCATTTGCTGGTTAGTGATGGTGGAGAGATGTGGGTTTAAAGCGGAGCTTGAGCTCGTTTCTGAGCCAGTTTGGCAACAAATCCAGCTTGATGCAATCAGGTGCATATTGCTGCAGTGAAGGAAGTGACTGGAGACTGACCGATGAATTGACATTTCAATATTACCAGTCGATATGGGCTAATAGACACATTGATATGCTTATAACTAGGGATGCACCGATCTAGTACGTGGAAAGGATATCAGTCTGATAATTTAAGTAGCTAGATCGGATATCGGTGACATTGAGCCGATCTATGAAGCCGACCTGTTCAATTAATTTAAAGATTTTCTATGTCAAATCATGCGATTACACTGTTTAATTTCCTTAACAACACCAGCTCTCGCTCACAATCTCTGTGTTCCTGATGCTTTTAGCGCTGCAGGATTAGGGACCATCACAAAATTACACAACTGTGTTTAAACTAGATTTTAATAATAAGTAATTTAGCATGTACATATGGGTGTGTAATTATTACATTGTTTTAGTTAAGAATACAGTATTTAAGTCATAACAGAATAATCTGAGTTCCCTCCCAACAGAGAAATACACAATGTTTCGTTAAAATCTGGTATCGGATCGGTACTCGGGATCAGTCGATACCCAAAGTCTGAGTATCAGCATCGGTATCAGAACCGAAAGAGTTGGATCAGTGCATCCCTACTCATAAAAGACAATAAATGACCATTATAACATGACAGCATGAATGTTGTCGTCCACTAGACTCACATGGAACATGGGAAAAAAAGTCATGTTTGCCAAAAAATAAACATATTATCTGTGTAATCTGCGGAGTCTGGACTTTCATATGATATACGGTATGGATGGTTAGCCGTAGTAGTATAGATTCTACAGCCGTACTTCCTCCACGTAGATCTACGCAGTGTTTTTGTTCTTTGTTTATTTATGTGTTTGGTGTTGGAATTGTGTTATGTTTACGTGGAATTTATTCTTTCAGATTTCTACACGAGATTCTCTCGGTGATGTTGATGTGCCGCATGCATATGTTTGTTTACGTTTACCGACTATTTAAAGCCTTCCCGTTCTGCCCCCGGTACTGGGGACGATCGGGCTCAAGCAGTTAAGCTTTACAGTTGGTAACTTTTAATATGAGCAGCTTTGCACCGCGTCCTCATAAATCTGCAGCTAATGAAACTTCATCACCTATTTGCTCTGACACTGCAGATAAAGTGTCTCCTCATAGTCAAAATCACTGATTATGAGTTCTCTCAGGTTGCTGGTGTACATTTACACCGTTTCTAATTACTCACTAAACGCACAAAAACGGAGAAAAGGCGAGATAGTGAGTCAGAGGAAAAGGAGAAAGAACAAAGAGGAGAAAGACTGGAGAGCATGATGAAGGGATGGAGAGAAAAAGAGAATGATGATTAGAGAGGAATAAAGTTATCGGGTCACTCTGCAGTGTTGAAACCTTTTTTGGATAAAGAGAGAAATAAAACAAGTAAAAAGACTGTTAATGACTCAGGAACTCAGGAAGCGTGAAGATTAATTGTTCTGTGAAATATAAAAAGATGAGTGAGATTAAAGTGAGACAGAGAAGAAAAGACTCAACAGAGTGAAAGAAAAACAAGACTGATGAATGAATGGAGGAGAAAATGTAAATAGGTGGAGGTGGGGTAACGACAACAACAATAATCTTTATTTATATAGCACCTCTCATACATAATAATGCAGCCTCACATGCTGTACCTTAAGAATAAAATCATGGGAGAAGGTTGCGTTCTAAGAGAAAGTGAGTGAAGGGAAATATAGTAAATGAGAGAAATAAAGAAAGAAGGCGGTCAGAGAGATTTCAAAAAGATGAAATTTACACCAGTCAAAAACACTGACCTTGTCCATCTGTGGAATCAGGAATGGCCAAGAACACATACTGTTCTTCACGGTTTAATTACTCGCTCAATATAATTGGAGAAAGAGAGTGAGTGGGAGGGAAAAAAAGTGAAGAAAAGCAGAACAAAAAGTGAAAGGGAGCGTGACGGCGAAAAAGGGAGCAAGGAAATAGAGACGAGTACAGTTTGAGAGAGATAAAGATGATGGAGGAGATGGTCAGAGAGACGGGGACAAAGAAATATAGTAAAGAAAAGCAAAGTAACTGTAAATGGAGAATGGGAGAGAAATTAGAGAGTGAATGTAAAATGAGAGTGAGAGGGAAGGGGAAAAAAGTGAGGAAAAAGAGAAGAGTGAAAAGGAGCACAAGATGGATGGATGAATGGAGAGAGAGAGAGACTTGCTGTATGATGTGCATCCATTTTAAGAGAAATGAGAAATGGGAAATGAACTCAAAGAGGGACCTCTGTACCTTCACCACAGCTATGGGCAGCACCCGGGGAGCAGTGCTTGGGGACGGTGCCTTGCTCAGTGGTACCTTTACCGGTCCGGGATTCGAACTGGCCACCTTCTGATCACCGTTACGCCACTAACTGCCCGAGTAATTTAACAGTATTTAAGGTGTGTGGGCAATAAAATAATTACTTTGATGTTTTTCTACTTAATATAATGGGACACTTAAATTATGAATCCAACATTACTTTGGTAGCTTAACAGTTAGGGAGTTGCCCCCGTCGTAGACTGGTAAAGGTACTACTGAGGTACTCATGAGCAAGGTACCATCCCCAAGCACTGCTCCCCGGGTGCTTCCAAAAAGCTGCCCACTGCTCCTTCATGGAAAGGTTAAATGCTGAGTTTGCATTTGGTTGTGGTGCGCTGTACTGTTCACAATGACAGTCACTCACTCACTTAAATTGATCAACATTTACCAAAGCTATGCACGAAGGTACAGAGTTCCCCGTTTCATCACAGCGTAGACGGTAAAGAGGTTTGAGAGACGGTAACGAGAGGAGCTGTGATGGAAAATGTGGTAGTGACACTTGTCAGAAACACTGACCTCTTTCATCTGTAGAGTCAGGAAGCATCAAGATCTTACACTCAAAGCTGGAGTAAAAGTCTCAGATTGGTGTCGTACTTTCACACCACTTTTTAATTGCTCACTGAAATATAAATGTTAAGTAAAGGGGGAACGAGCTGACAAGTCGCAAGTAGAGGACGTGTCGGATTGAACGCTTAATTATTTCTGTCCTCTCACTTTCGCTTCCTGCTCTCGGGGGAGCAGAGTCTGTCCTGAGGACTATGGGCGCGAGGCGGGTTCCAACCCTAAGTGGGCGCCAACACTCTACAGGGCACACACACTCACACTCACGCCTATGGGGCAATTTAGAGCAAACAAAACTGCATGCTTTTGGACTGTGGGATTAAACCAGAGCACCTGGAGAAAACCCACCCCAACTCAAACTCAACTCACAGAAACCACGACCCCACGGCCGACACGAGGATCAAACCCAGGACCGTCTTGACCGTCGGCGCTAACCACAGCACCACCGTGCTGCCCCAATCTTAGCTTTTAAAGTGCAATACCACTGGGTTGTTTTTTTAACCTGGGCATGTTCTTTACTCACCAGCTAGTGTGTATGAATAATGGAACACAGCCAGTAACGTCTCATCACTCGGGTCGGGTCTTAGCGAAGGAATATATTTTGTGTGTGTATGTGTGTGTGTGTGTCCTTCATGGACGTGGCGTATGACAGGCTACTTAGGCTGAGATTTACAACTGGCTTGTTCAACTGTAAAATTAGAAAAAAGGAGGGAGCGCTTAACTCTCGGTTTACGCCATCGGGACGGCAATTAAAATCGCATTATCACAAACAAAACATCTGGAATCGTACTGCAGCCTGACGTCCTCGTGCCGCATCACAGTGGACCAGAATTAGCTCAAAGTCAAAGGATCTGTTGTGCAAAATGCTTGTTTTTATCCCTTAAAACAATGCTGGGATTCGGACTGACGAGCTGCTGACCATGAGGCCCTAACCGTTACGCTACCAGCTGAGTTATGTTGCTTTTGATTGGATTCGGTGTAGAAATATTATAATCGTCAGGTGAAGTAGCTCACAAAGACAGTGATATTGCAAGGTGTGGGTGTGTGTTTGTGTGGGGGGGAGGGCAGCCTGCACGTGTTGGTGGAGGATGGATCGATGTGGGTGAGTGTATCAGGGGCCAGATGGGCTCTTTATGGATTGTTGTGGCTCTAAGGGGCCGGTGGGAGCCGCCTGGTGAGTGGAGAAAGCGTCGGGCAGCTCGCCGGCTTTTCCAGATCCTTCTGTGACATCACTTCCTAATGTGTGTATGTGTGTGTTTGTCAGTTTAAATTAGCTGAACACACCAGATGGCTACTGTACGGTGGGGAACGGGCTGTTGCTGGACATAACGGCCGAGCCAGATGTAGCAGCAGCAGAGAGGCATTACATTTATTGCTTTATTTATTGTCTTATTCTTTATTTTTACTGCTGTTGCATGCAAATGGGGATAGATTTGCAAAGCATCGTTAGTGTGTTTTGAGATGAATTTGCCTTGAAAGAACAATGAAAGGAAGCTTGGTTGGAGGAGGAGCAGATGATATTTCCAAAGATTTTATGTGCTCCGCTCTCCAGTGCAAATGTCAGACCAGCTAATTAACCAGCGCTCACGTAGTGCGGAGAGTGAACATGATCGAGTTAAAACATTTAATTCCTATCTGTCAGAATTTCTCTGTAATCCTGTAAGATCCGAGCGGTCCTAAGCGAGCCCAAACTTCTGGATTCTGGATTTCCAGCAGTGATGCTAACAGTAACATTGAGATATTTTAAGTGAGTGATTATTTGTCATTGTGAACACACCACAGCACACAGTGCACCACAACCAAATGTGATCTCTGGATTTGACCCATCCATTGCTCATGAGTAACTCCTTTATCTGTCCGGGACTTGAACTGGCGACCTCCAGATCACGCTACCCACTCTGTGAGTTGTTTTTGTGATGGAAGCATTAGTGAAAATTGGATTAGAAATCAGTTTGAATCAAGTTGAGGTTTGATGTAGTAGAGAGCAGTAGAGATGCCATCTGTCAATAAAAAGCACTTCCAAAAAGATTGGGAACATTCTACAGCAATACTTTGGTTGAATAAAATTGCAATGTTTTTTTTAACTGTTTTTGCAAATTGTGTTTACGCCAAACCATTTTAAGAGAAATAGCAGTATGAGTTTGATGAGTAGAGGCTCCCTAAATTCAAAGTTGAGAGATGGCACTGGTCCAGTACCCAACATCGGTAATGAGCTGATACCAAACATTAAATATTACAAGTCCCATATTACGAATAAATCCACTTGTTCTGTTCTTTGGACGTCCATTTGGGTCTGTAATGTACTGCCTCTAACGCACTGTAACTTTTATAAAAATGATCGTGTTTGTATTAATTTACAAATGTCAGAAATCGTGCTTAAACCAGCCGTTTAGATTTCTCTCCTACTTCTACATCACATTAGGGGACGTTATAATAACTCCACCCTCCTGTCTGAGAAGCTCCGCCCACCAGCTAGAACTGCTAGCGCTTCCTGATCCGCCATGTTTTCCTGCAAGCGTTAGCGTAGGAATCACAATGAAGAAGTCTAGCGGCGGAGTGTTGTGTTGAACATGTACGGCTGTATGGATGGTCTGTTAGCAGCAGCCGTGTGGATTATTTTCACATGAGGTAAACTCTCACCGTGCTGTCTACACTACACCCAGTTCCAGAGTGGGGTCATGTGTGGGCAGCAGCGGCTCATCTGCATTTAGGAATACTAATGAGGAACAGCCTGTTCTGAAAGGGACTGAAATAGAGGAGTAAAGAGCAGGTGAAAATGCCTAATATGAGAGGAATTTACTGTAAACTACTTCAGAGACACGTTTAGTGGAGCTCATAGACCTGTTTTAACTTGTTCAAAAAATGTAGAATGTGGAAGCTTTAAAGTATAGTTTTAATAACAAAACAAATCAGAATATTCCTTTGTTACAGACAAAACTCATGTTTTAACTGATGAATAACAACAGCTACTCACAATAGGGCTATTTATTTGATATTCATGTTTATTCCAGATGCACGTCCATCGCATTATTGTGACGCGGCTTCGAGTCAGGCCCTGGGGATTGTGGGAAACGTAGTTCTCTCCCAGAGACAATTTTGTGTGTCACAATATACCTTAAAAATTTCACAATATTATTTTTAGGCCATATCGCCCAGCCCTACTGTAAACTGCAGCTTTTTTGTAGATCTGCACAGTAGAAACGAGCACAGTGATGCTTTCGTCTTTGTACGACATTGTTCTTCACGCCAGAATTCACACGTTCACAGCGTACACATTCTATTTTATGGCACTTTAATCTGTGAGTGTATCATTGTTATTGGAAAAAGTAATTTTCTCAGAAATTATCAGGATCCTTTTATCGGGCAGCGCTAAACGAGTCGTACAGTTATGCAAAAATAATCACTGTCGGCCCAAATAATTGCAATCAGTCTATTGTGTAATAATTGCGACAGGAATATCAGCAGAAATGAGGGATTGGAATATTGTGATCGAAGCTGAAGAAGTGAGATCCTCTCCGTTTGAGATGTTTTTCCCAGGCTGAGATCTCTCTTTTTTAAATGTGTTTTTACAGCGTAAATATTACGCTTCATGCTCTCTGTTCATTAACGCAAATGTTCAAACTCAACTAATTAACTGGGACTCCCGGCAGCAGTCAGCGAGCACGCTCCAGCGGGTATCGACGGAGCTCTGCTCGGCTTCGCTTCTCTCCGGCTTCCCGCCGTAATGACGTCGCTCCGGGAAAAGTCGTCTATAAAGTAAGTTGCCGAGCACGCTCTGGTTTGCCCGAGCCGAGCTGAGCTGAGCATTTACTTCCTGTTTTCCTGCACTCGCTTCTCAAATGAGCTCGGCGGGGGGAAAAAAAAACGTGAAGCGCGGCCTCCGCACGGCAGAAATAATACGTTGGCAAACGCCATCCCGAAATGTCAGCCTAATTTCCAGCAGCCTCCGGTGGAGCGGCGGAGAGAAAAGGCCGAGCGGCGCGGTGGCTTTTGGAATGAGAGATCACACACGTTCGGGGGGGTGGGGGTTGGGGGATTAGTACAGTAGCTCATTACTTCAAGCTGTAGCCTATATATTTAGGGATGTGGGACTTGTGTTGTGATGGTGGCGGCGTTGTTATGAAAGTTTTATCAGCTGGACTCGCTGTTCGTGCCTCTGCGTTACGGATAAAAAGACTGCTCTGATTTCCAGTGACCGCCTTCACAAGATCACAAAAGCAACGTTTGAAGCAGAAATAAAAGCAAGATGTTCAACTTATGAATGCTACATGAAGATCCACATGCAAGCTCCATCGTAGCAGACACGGTTAGCTGGAATGTTTTATATGGCAGCTTAAAATCTGGATTAAAATTGCTTAAAATCCGAGAGTTAAGCCTAGTCTTGAACCAAGTTGTAGAACCAATGCAGATTTACCATTCAAGCTCAAAGGACCAGGCTTATAGTGCGTTCCATTTGCCTTTGGTGCTCAGTTTCAGATCGTTTTTCGAGGGCTGAAGCTGGAAGTGACGATATGCATGCCACCATTTCTCGGACACCCGATCAAAGATCTCGGAGCAGCACATATGACCCTGAGTTCAGAATACAACATGGGTGCTCAGTGCAAATGCTGGGCTTTTTTAGCGCTTTAGTGTGATTTGTGTCTAACTTCAGACATCCCAAGTCTCCCGGAAGTTCCGGGAGTCTCCCGCATATTGATAGCGTCTCCCTGATGCCCACAAATTGAATAAAATATCCCGGAAACTAGAGCAAGCAAACAAGAGCCTGCACGCGAGACAGTAGCGTGTGCATCGCGCACATGACGGAATGAGAGAGTGAGAGAACGTGCGTATGTGTGGATCACTGCGTTCATGTAGCCCGTGCTAGACAAAGGGCATCTTGATTGGTTTACTTAGCAAAATAAGCCAATCAGATTTCGGCGTGAGCGTGTTAGGTTGGCCGCCGCGGGGGGAGGGACCTCCCTGAAATGAGTTTTTGCAGGTTGGGATGCCTGTAACGTGGTCGGCTGTGTACATAATACACAGTTGTTGAAGTCGATAGAGGTGTTGCTACGGTAATGTTATACGTTATACCGCATTATTTGTCGTTTATCAAGCAGCGATGCTAAAGTAGCTGGTCGATGTTGCTAACAACAAACGACTAGCCTGGTTAGCCGAACAGAAAGGTGAACAGGATCAGCAACTCGAGATGGAAAATTCAGAGTAAACATGTAGATGCGTTAGCGTTAATAAAGCCTAGCCTCTTCTATCCGAGATTAACTCTCCTGGGTCAAATGGAACAGCATCCAACTGGCTTTTCACTCTGTTTTTAGCGGATGTGACGTAATCTCTCACCAACTGAATCTCTGATCCAGAGGCAAATGGAACGCACCATTAATCCTCGACTGGGAAATTAACCCTAACGGTTTTGGACGGATAAACAGCTGCAGGAAGCTCTCCAACTTTAGACCTTCATACGAGTGACGACTTGGACACAAACTGTCACTAATACCAAATGTACACGTCTGCCTCATTGTGCAGATCTGTTTGATGTCTGTAGAAGGAGGAAATAACTGAATGTAGAGGCTAAAATCATCTTTGACTTCAGTGTGCAGCACAGTGTGTTATTGCTCTTAGTCTCAGGCGGGATTGTGTCACTTTGAGAGGACGTCCCAAAGCTGATATTAAGCTGATATTCCTTAGGTATTACATCAGTGAGCAGTCAGTTGATTGACGGATGTTTTGATGATAATTGATCGTATGGTCTGGGGATAAACGAGTCAAGCTCCCAATTTTCCCAAAATGGTCCATGTTTTTCTTCGTGCATTAATTAGAGAGAGAGAAGGGTGGGCAGAGAGAGAGACCGGGGGGTGGAGAGAGAGAGAGAGAGAGAGAGAGCTGTCTAATCAACACTTGTTTCAGTGATAATTGGTACTGAGTCACAGAAACAGCTGAGTGACTCCTGGTTCTTTTTGCCAAATGTTTTCTCCAAGTGCTACAACCTTCTTTCGGAGTGAGATCAGCTCAGCAAGTCTGGGTTAATATTAACCCATTAATATTATTATTAACCCTAACCCTTATTACTCCAAATTTACATTTACATTTACGACATTTAGCAGATGCTCATCCAGAGTGACTTCCATTTTTTTACTCTTAATTTCAGGGACAGTTTTCCTGAGAGCCACTAGGGGTTAAGGGTCTCGCTCGGGGATAGAATAGGTAGGATTCAAACCCACAACCTCCTGGTCCAGAAACAAGTATCCTAACCTTAACCACTAGATCACCACCAATACTACTACTACAACTACAACTACTACTACTACTACTACTAATAATAATAATAATAATAATAATTAGTTGGCAAGAGATGGTTTCGCATATTATGCAAATTAGCGAGAAATCCAATATGGCGGAAATAGATGGGAGGGTCTATAAAGATTTGGCTTGGCCCATGGAGTAAGATGGTATGATATTTTTGAGAATCAGAGCTACGGTTCAAAAGTTATTAGGCAAAATGCAAATGTATTAGGCAAACGCGTTTTAAGGCAGAATGCAGAAAAAAAAAAAAAAATCAGCACGATTCCAATAGGGTTCCAGCAGTTATGCTTATGGACCCCTCTTGAAATGGTTCTATTTCTTCTTACAACAATAATAATAATAATAATAATGAGAATAATAACAATCATAATAATAATAAATAGAGCTGCCAGCGACATTTTAGCGGGGTCCGGATAAAAGCCTTAAAAAGCAGCACAACAGCAGCTGATGCAGTAAACATCTAAGGAACATCTAAGATCCTTTCAGTCGGAACTTTGGAACCAAAATGGGAGTGAAGGCTGTTCTGTGCCTCAATGAGAAAATTATGTTTTCTGAAAATTTCAGCCTTCTACGACTTACAGTTCAAGCAGCACCTTGAGTATTTATTTATTTATTTATTTATTTATTTATTTATTAGCACTTGCCTAAAATGCAGGCCACTCTGATAATAAAGAAAGAGCACCAAACAGCTAAACAAAGCAAGCAGTTGGAGTTTAAAGAAGTGTCAGCTGATGGTATGAAAATAATAAGAGTAATATTTTATTCACATAAAATTAGGTTTCCTCACAACATGTTTAATATTTTCACTAGAGAGAACGCTGCATAAAGAACTCTGTGTCTGACTGTTCGTAAGCCGGACATCAGGAGTGGGAGGACACTTTAGGAGCAGCAGTGAGAATCAGCTTCAGCAGGTTATATAGCTTTCATTTCCCTCCCTCGCTTCTCTTCTCTCTCTCTCTCACACACAGACACACACACACACACAACACACTGGTTCTTTGGAGGGATTTGATGTAGTGACACGAACACAGACCCCCCGCCTCCCCCTCCCTCCCCCCTCCGTCTGACCGAAGCTGGCGCCGTGAGGCTCGGATGCTGCTGCTTTTTGCCCTCCTCCCTTGTGTCCTGGCACGAAGCTCTCTGCCTCTGCTTTGCGTTTCGCCCTCTCCCCGGCTCAATCCGAGACGCGGCCGTTCTGCTCAAGCGAGTCATTTTTTCCCCCATTAATTAGTTCGGCCAAACAGCTTCCTTCCTGTTTTTCCGAGTCCCTCGATAATCCCGCGCTGTTGCCGTTCTGGAACGCTGGACCTGACGGAGCTTTTGCATGCTGCTCACTTTTTAAATTAATGAAAGTCCTCCATCCCCCTAATCCGCCTCGTCTCGTGCCGCTTTGCTGCATAAATCTGGTTAAGGCCAGGCGCTCCGCTCAGCCTGAGAAGGACCGAGGGAGAGAAGGAGGGAGGGACAGGATAGAGAGAAATGGTGAAGAGAGAGAGAGTGGGAGAGGAAGAGACCGAGAGGAAAAGGGTGGGGGAAAGTAAGCGACAGTCAGATAAAAAGAGAGTAAAGGAGAGACAAGGAAAGAGAACAAGAGACGAATG